>CALYOO010000556.1:0-22505 GCA_945261195.1 Cryptosula pallasiana
ACTTACTTATCCATAAAGTCGTAGTAAAACTGCAGCATTCTCAGTTTAGCATACTGTAGCACGGAGAAACCCAAGTGTACTGGAACATTCATAGTTAGCTGAAATGATGGTGATACTGATTAGCAAAGTAAACTTGTGGAATATAAACTTTGAATTGCAAAATAATTGTTTTAAAACTTACTAGCTGTTTACAGGTTACGATTTCATAAAAATCATCTGCTATCTCTTCCATGGAGATAAATTTGTTTCCTCTGATACGAAATGAAGCTTTTCTGGCGCCTTCGATGAACTTGATGGTGGTATGTTTTTCTTTATCAGTGATTGTTTTTCCATAAGCAGCATTTCCTACCAACTTGCTAGTAGTAGCGAGTAATTCTTGACTAGGGTCTGCATCTCCCATTCTCCTAGCGTCTGAAACCGATGTTCCAAAAGCTTCAAAAGCTTTTCTAGGAATATATTCTATTAGCTGATAAACTTTGGTGACTTTCAATCCTTGTTTCAAGTACCATTTCAACAAAGGACTCATTAGCAATATCTTATCTCCGTACATACTTCCAACTAATGAGCGTTGAGGAGTCTTTAAAAAACCTTCGGCTTCAGCAAAGACTTTCATTTCATCGCTCAAGTGTTCTCCGGTTAACATCGTATTTTTAAAAATCGGAGGCATTTTGGAGAACTTTTCTTCCTCTTCCTCAGGAACTTCGATGTCACATTCAACAAATCCGAAGAATTCTTCTGATTGAACTCTCTCCAACACTTCTTCTTGATTCAGCTTTTTTTCAAGTATTTTAGGGTAGAAAGAATTGTAAAACGTGTTGACAAATTTTTGTAAATTTGTATGAGTTTTTACACGCTTCATCCAGTCACACTCCCAAATCGAGATTACAGTGTAACCTAATGCTCGAAGATATTCTTCATTTGCCATCGTAGTTTTAAACAGATTTGCTTTTGATTTTCTTCCACTAGCTTGAAGCTCTTGCTCTTTAGCGTTGTTATAAGAGCAGTCGTGTCCATGCCAAAAACATCCGTGGAATTTAAAGACGTGGCGATTTTCAACACAGAATCCATCAACTGGTAATCCTCGCTGTCCGAGAGTAACTTCTCCTCCATTGAGCTGATGTCTGATATTGATTTTTTTTGAGAACATTTGGAACTGTAACCAGCTATGAGCTATCTTGCTAAATTTTACTGGTTCAGCGACAAAGGAGTTTTCGATTTTTCTTCTTCGTGGATAGCCAGTAGGCATTGATTGCATCATACACCATAAATAGAGCGCATTTGCATCAACTCCATAGATTCTATCAAAAACCTTCGCTTCTTTTCCCAACCAATGTTCTCTAATTTTAGTTATACCTTTTTCGTGATATCTATGCATCACTAGACTTGGCCCACCAACTATGTTTTTCTTTACTAGAGGATAAAGTTCTGCATTGCAGTTGTCAATCAGACAAATTGGGAGAGTCTGACGAAACGAGTTACCAAGTTCATCAAAATCCAAGTATGTAGAGAGGTATGGAGGGGGTGGTTGAGGAGCTTTGTTGAACATCCATCGAATCGCTAATCCTGGTAAAGATATACCATCTTTTAACATATTAATCCCATGCTCTCTGTAGATCGATCTTTGTCTTTCCAACGCTTGAACAAATGGTTTTACATCCAAGTTGTTGTACCATTTTAAAAAATCCCTCATTGTCTTCATGTCGTTATTTTTCCATGCTTCTTGACAAATTATGTACTCTTCTTCACTGATATTCTTTTGTTTTAAAGAACTGTAAAAAGCTTCTCTTGGAGGTAGATGTTCTTGATTAAGTTGTTCCAAGTCTTTCATCCATTCATAAGGAAAAAATCCTTTTCCGGCTTCACATTTGTATGCTTTGAGATACATTTCATAGCTATATCCAGGAGCGATGAAGTTTGTACAATCTAAAAACAAAAAAGATCCTATTCCGATAACAGGCATTTTGGTTCCTTTTTTTATAACAAAATCAAAATCTGTGTCGGAGACATCTTTCAATTTTTGAAGTTTTCCTTTCATCACATTGACATCATAAGTCTGTGAATTGAAACCTAGAATAGGGAGTTTTTTCATATAGCTGTACAAATCATCCAGAACTTTTTCAGCTCCTGTTCTACGTCTGAAACGATTTTTTTCAAAACCACTACGAAACTTTTCTTCAGCTTCTTCCAGTCGTTGTAATTCACCTTCTATCTGTTTTATGATTCGCGAAAATTGTTTTTCCAATCGGCTATATGATTCTTCACTAATATCGTCCAAGTATTCAATGAACTTTCCAACGCATTCATCATCATCCCCTTTATTGACAATACAACATGGGTTGTTGAAGCCTGGTACGTTTGAACAAATTGAAATACTTAAAAGTTTATGCTCATTCGTATAAATGGTTGTGTCTGTATCTCGATCTTTTTCGCAATTAGGTAACAAACACTCTATGTCGAATGTTGCAAAAAATGGATAGTATCTCAAGGAATCATCTGACCCGATATCTATCCCGAATTGAACCTTCAGTTTTTCGAATATTGTAGCAGTAGGGCTGTATTGTCCTCGAGAAAACTGCATAGTTGTTGCCTCTGAGATTGAACATCTGTGTCTTTTCAGATTCCCCAATCTGTCATAACAAATAGAACAGGTTGGACATCTGTAGGCTTTGACATATCCTTCCAAGTTTGTAATAAGTTTGTAATAAGTGATTGATATAAAGATCCAAATATAGATTCTCCTTATAACTGGAGTTTGAATTCCAAATAACTGTTGAAGTCATATCATCATTTAAAGAAAACACTGTTATCTTCAGTTGAAATGCTCGCTCCAAAAGCAATAAATCAGCTTCTGTCACTCCTTTCCCATCACACCTTTTACCACTATCACCATAGATGAAACTATGATATTGTTGTTGGTACTCCTTCACCTCCTTAATTATTGGATCTTTTGCAATTCCACCGTTTTTTTTGTAGTTCTTTGTGTAATGCTAGACATCTAAAAAAACAAAGATTGTCGGTAATTCGTTTTCCTTTTGTGTTTTTTAACATGGTTCGTATGTGTCTGTTGTTAAGGAGATGAGAGGGTAAATGCTCTGGTGGTGATCCAACTTTTCCCATTCCGAGTAGTTTGTAGAAATAAAACAAAATGTTTGTGATTAACATCAATCTCCAAGTCGTATTTGGTCTCCGTCTCAAGCTATTTGTACGATGATCAGTCTCCATAACATCAACAAAGAAGTCATCAAGATCTCCTTCAGTTTCAATCAGTTTAGCTTTTGGATATACGGTAGCATTGTTTGATGATGAGTGAAAGTATCAGAGTTCACCATCATTTTTATTTTCTAGTATACAACCTACGCTACAGTTGACTTTTGCTCTCGAGCTCAATTGTCTCCAAACTTTTTTTAGCAATTCTAACACTCTTGAATCATGATAGTCATTTTGGTAGGTATCAGCTTGGTCTCTTGGAATCCCATCCCAAAGTCTTACATTTAAAAGTTCTTTGACTTTTCCAGCTCTATGTTTCGTTTTCATAGCTCCCCAATATCTAGCTATCAAATCATCCCATTCTTCATCTTGAAAAGTTGGAGCTGTGCTATCATCAACAATACCTAGGGTTGATGCTCGGGTAGGTCTTTCAAAATTTAAATCTTCCATTTCTTCTTCTTCTTGTTCTTCCTCTTGTGCTTCTTCCTCTTCTTCTTCTTCTTCTTCTTCTTCTTCTTCTTCTTCTTCTTCTTCTTCTTCTTCTTCTTCTTCTTCTTCTTCTTCATTTTCTATCATTGGATCATTCTCATTTTCTTCAACTATCTCCTCCACAACCGGCTCTATATCTTGAGCTATTATGCTAGTCTTTGGTGGTGAAGGCTCAGCACCAAATCCTATTTGATTGATTGTTTCATCGGGTAAACGAAAACAAATGAGATTTTCTTCTAACCATTTCCAATTAGGGGAAATTTCAGGGTTTTTTTCTTCTACATTCTCCTCCCGATAATTTAAACTTTGTCTACAATAGAAATGTTAACACATAATAGTTGTTCTATAAAACATTCACATACATTTTGTATGAAATGTAACAGAAGAAAAAATGACTTAAACACCATTATCAATTAATTTTTAAAATGGAATTAGGAAAAAAGGCTCAAACATTATTATTAGTTAGGTTTTTAAAAACTTAGTGTGTACTATGAGATGAATTCTCAACTCCCTCTTTTACATTAATTCTCTGATATTCTGAGTCCTGTCTACAATAAAGAGATAACGCATTAGTTTTGCTGATTCATGAGATGACTATAAAAAAAAACAGCAAAAAAAATTACTCTACTAACGTTATTAATTTATGATTTTAAAAACTTACTGCTTATCAAAGGCTATTGTATTTTCAGTAGTTGCTGAAACTTGAAAAGTCGAAAGTTTGTCTTGAAAAGCATTTTCAAGTTCCATCTCCATTTCATTTTCATATTCAGCATTGCATTCATCATTCATGTATTCATTATCAGCGTTTGAAAAACTGATATCATTTTGATTTTTCATGAGCCATTCCCATTCCTTGTGTATGTCTACATCAGTATCATCCTCTTCTGTTTCCATAGCACTATAATAACAATAAAATCATTACTTTTTAATAGAAGTGACAATAGCACATAAAAAGGTAAGTTAAATGTCTCAGCTAATAAATTTTACCTTGTGAATAAAACTCCTAGTAGTCAGTTGGTATATTATATAGTAGATGTTGAGGCTTCAGTTACTGTTGTTAGAACGAGTGATTTATTGTGTGAAAGCATTACTTTTTAAGTAGACAAAAAATTAAGTGAGATAATTAAGTCAGATAATTAAGTCTTAAGTTCAATAAAAATTTTCAAATTCACACAGAACAACTTTTAATAGTCAGTGGATGTAGTAGTAGATGTTGCTCCCCCGATCACTGTTGTAGAACTGGATGCTTTCTGTGTGGAAACAGTGGCTCTTAAATAGGTAAAGTTGCACTGGTTGAACTCTATGAATACCAACCTTCTTTATAATATAACTATGAATCAGAATTTTGTCCACGCGAAAACCAATGCTTTCGCGGGAATAGATAATTTGTTTTCACGCGAATGGAAATCATTGCTTTCGCGGGAATAAATATTTTATTTTCACGGGAATGGAAACCGTTGCTTTCGCGGGAATAAATACTTTGTTTTCACGCGAATGGAAACCGTTGTTTTCGCGGGAATAAATAATTTATTTTCACGCGAATAGAAACTGTTGCTTTCGCGGGAATACAAATTTTATTTTCACACAGATACAAACCAATGCTTTCGTGGGAATAAATAATTCATTTTCACGCGAATAGAAACTGTTGTTTTCGTGGGAATACAAATTTTATTTTCACGCGGATACAAACCAATGCTTTCGCGGGAATAAATAATTTATTTTCACACGAATGGAAACTGTTGCTTTCGCGGGAATAAATACTTTGTTTTCACGCGAATGGAAACCGTTGTTTTCGCGGGAATAAATAATTTATTTTTACGCGAATAGAAACTGTTGCTTTCGCGGGAATACAAATTTTATTTTCACGCGGATACAAACCAATGCTTTCGCGGGAATAAATACTTTATTTTCACGCGAAGGGAAACCGTTGCTTTCGCGGGAATAAATAATTTATTTTCACACGAATAGAAACTGTTGCTTTCGCGGGAATACAAGTTTTAACTTTATTTTCACGCGAATGGAAACCGTTGCTTTCGCGGGAATAAATAATTTATTTTCACGCGAAAGCATTGGTTTGTATTCGCGTGAAAATAAAATTTGTATTCCCGCGAAAGCAGTGGTTTCCATTCGCGTGAAAATGAAATAATTATTCCCGGGAAAGCAACGGTTTCTATTCGCGTGAACATAAATTATTTCTTCCCACGAAAGCATTGCTTTGTATCCGCGTGAAAATAAAATTTGTATTCCCGCGAAAGCAACAGTTTCTATTCGCGTGAAAATAAATTATTTATTCCCGCGAAAGCAACCGTTTCCATTCGCGTGAAAATAAAGTATTTATTCCCGCGAAAGCAACTGTTTCTATTCGCGTGAAAATAAATTATTTATTCCCGCGAAAACATTGGTTTGTATCCGTGTGAAAATAAAATTTGTATTCCCGTGAAAGCAACAGTTTCTATTCCCGTGAAAATAAATTATTTATTCCCGCGAAAGCATTGGTTTGTATCCGGGTGAAATCAAAATTTGTTTTCCCGCGAAAGCAACAGTTTCTATTCGCGTGAAAATAAATAATTTATTCCCGCGAAAACATTGGTTTTCGCGTGAACAAAATTCTGATTCATAGTTATGTTATAAAGAAGGTTGGTATTCATAGAGTTCAATCAGTGCAACTTTAGCTATTTAAGAGCCACTGTTTTCACACAGAAAGCATCCAGTTCTACAACAGTGAGCGGAGAAGTAACATCTACTACACTTTCCATTGCACCTACTAGAAACTTTCTCTTTATTAAAGGTAAAATTTAAAAAATTTATTATTCCCTACCTAGCAAAGATCAAAATTAGTTTAGCTATAATGTAAAGTATGAAATAAATAATCTTTTAGTTCCACATGAAAAGCTGAATTATATATTATTTCTTTCTTTTTTAGAATACTATGGAGGATTTTTTGCTTCTTACACGGATTTAAAGCCAATCGAAAACAAACAAAAAACATTCAAAACACCCTCCAAAAGAAAAAATTCTAACTTTGTCACAAAAGAAGCAACAATAAAGAGACGAGCTCTTCCAAAACTGGTTTTACCCACAACATCAAACAATATGCAACAAAAAGAATTGCTCACTGATACTGACAGAGCTCTCAAGATGGCCAAATCTCTCCAAAAATGGAAGGCATCTGATTTGAAAAAGATTGGAGGGTTTCTTACACTAGCATCACTTCCTGTTCCATCAGTTTTGCAAATCGTTTCTATTGAACAGAGTACTGGTGCATACGGAAATTACTACATTCTCACTTATCTTGATAATTCAACTGGAGCGAATTTTCAGAAAGTTGTTTGCCCAAGTAGAGTAGTTGAAAGCTTCAATGTTGATAACTACCCATTACCTTTCAACATTTTGTACTTGGGTGAGATGGAAAACTCAAAAAAAACCAGAGACTACTTACTACAATGTCAAACGTATCAGCACAAAACGCTTAACCACAATGGAAGCTACTGCTGAAGCTGAAAAACTGAGAAAAATGAGTGAAGAAGAACTCAAACTCGCTTACGACATCGAGTATCTCAGCAATTTCAAAGATTGTTCCATTTTTGCTTACATCGAAGTTGTAGAAAGATTCATTCCTTTCCGATTCAATGGAGAAGAATCCATTGTAAATTGTATTCGCTATGTCGCTGAAAAGAATGGAAAAAGACAGACGAGAACGCTTTTACTACCAATCAGATACAACGAGGAAGCTAAAAGATGTGCACCTGGTGTGATGATTTACAAAGGAAAAAAACAGAGTAAGAATGGAAATCCTATTCCATACCACAATGTTGTCTTCATTTCTTCAACCAACGCTAGTGATTGGGAGCAATATTGCACACAAACAAATTCCAATGAGGTGCTAACAAAAACGAATAATGAGGATGAAGTTCTTAAGGAATTCCTAGAAAACGAATCACAAGATTTTGATGAACAGCTTGGTGTTGATGGTATGTAAACTCAATATCAAATGCTGACAACTGGTAGTCTCAAGCGGATAATGAATGTATAAAAAAAGCCTGTGTATTGATTGACATTACAAGTTGTACTGTTTTGTATTACTTACTATTTACCGACTCTAATTACATTGAGAGACTTTTCCTACTTATTATACAATAAATGTATATAATCATATATTGATTCATAGAAAAGTCTAAAGGTTCTCAAGTGATTGACTCACCAAAAGTTCTTGTTTGCAAAACATTTGAAGATCTTTCTATCCCAAGCATTATACGAGTGACTGGTGTGATACATCCATCAAGTAAGGAGAAGTGTAGATATTCTCAAGTTTGCTACCATGATCCTTCAGATATAAATGAACTCGAACCCAAAATACTTTTTTGTCCAGTTGAAATAGCTAAAACCTTCAGCTGTGATAATTACCCCCCTCCGTTTAACGTTGTATATTTGGGTAGAAAGTTAAAACCGAAAAATAAAAGTGTTCTTTGGTATGATTTCAGACGTGTTACCACACCTCATTTGGGGATTTTTTAAGATGGGATGTAAAGTAAAAGACTTTGCATTGATTATCATTACAAGACTTAGTGCTTTGTATTACTTAGTCTTTACTGACTCTAGCTATATTATATGGCTAGATTTAGCTCTGCTTATTATGTAATAAATGTATATAATTATGTAAAAAATTATCAAAACTTGAATGCCATACATTCAAAATCTATATACCATATAAGTTCAAATTAAGTAAAAAAATAATCAAAACTCAAAAGCCACTTAAATGCCACTCAAATGAATTACAATATAAACTCGGCGAATTCACCCAACGTCGTAACTCATTGCATAACCCCCCCAAGAACTAATCCACAAAAAAACACTTGGTAGGGAGATCTGCTCATATATTACTACTTTCGGGTGATGCAATGGGTTAGGGTGTTGAATTGATTCGCCGAGTTAATATTGTATTTCATTTGAGGGGCATTTGAGTGGCATTTAAGTGGCATTTAAGTGGCATTTGAGTTTTGATTATTTTTTTACTTAATTTGAACTTAAATGGCATTTAAGTTTTTGATAATTTTTTTACTCAATTTGAACTCATATGGCAGCTAGATTTTGAATGTATGGCATTTAACTAACTCATAGGGCATCTAGATTTTGAATGTATGGCATTCAAGTTTTGATAATTTTTTGTAATTCCGACTCAGATGATATCTTGAGAGAGAGGAGAGACGAAAAGAGGAAAGAGAGGAGAGAGGAGATATATCTACATTGAATAAATACATTGATTAAAAATGAAACAATATGTGAATATATACATTTATTGCGTAATAAGTAGGGAAAATCTCATATAATGTAGCTAGAGTCAGTAAATATTAAATAATACAAAAGACTACAACTTGTAATGACAATCAATGCATAAGCTTTTACTAAAAAAATTATCTTGAAAACTTTCAAACATGATCTCAAATGGAAAAAATGAATGAAGTTAGATATTCATCTATTTGTATACATCTACAAAAAAGAGGTATTTGGTAAAATATTGTTTCATTTCATCCAATTTTCATTAATTTTTTTGCAAGAAGAAACAGCCTCTAAATGGTTAAATTTCATCTATTTGTACATACAAGAAAAACAGACTATTTTGGTAAAATATTCTTTCATTTCATTCAATTTTCATTAATTTTTTTGGAAAAATAAATCATATTCTAAATGATTAAATTTCATCTAATTGTACAAATTTACAAAAAAAACAATCTGCTTTGTAAAATATTTTTTCATTTCATTAAATTTTCCCTCTAAATGGTTAAATTTCATCTATTTGTACAAATTTACAAAAAAAAAACAGGGTATTTGGTAAAATATTCTTTCATTTCATTAAATTTTCATTAATTTTTTTGCAAAAAGAAATCATCCTCTAAATGGTTAAATTTTATCTGTTTGTATGTCTTTACAAAAAAAAACAGGGTATTTGGTAAAATATTCTTTTATTCTATTCAATTTTCATTAATTTTTTCAATAATTGTTTAAATATACATTATTCATTATTTTCTTATTGTTAGGTAAACAATCTATCATACAAAATTACTTTCTTGAGTGAGGGTTTTATCCCACATTTTTCTTTTGAATTTTTTTAAAAATTTACCATTTTTTCAAAACAATCATTTATATATACAATTTCCATTATTTTTTTAAACAGAACAATCCCTATCTCTGAGAGGTTGGAGATATTGCGGCAGAAAACTTAGACATGATGATGAGAAAGCTATGGATTTACCCATTCAAGAACAAACCATTTTCGATGGCAATTTCAATTCTGAAAACTAAATCAATGTAATTTGTTTTTCAAAATGCAATCATCAGAAAACTTCTGTCATGATGATGAGGAGGCTATGGATTTACCCATTCAAGAACAATCCATTTTCGATGGCGACTTCAATTCTAAAAACCAAATCAATGTAACTTTTCATTCTCTGTCTCCCATGAAATTGTTAAAACGAATTAGAACTGAAGTATGTGGTATTATTTTTAAAAAAAAACATCAAAATCGACAAATTACTCCTCTAGATAATTAAAATTTACAATATTTGAGAATTAATCGCAATAGAAACATTAAGTCTACTTGATAACAAAGAATTTGAGTGTTAAATTTGACTAATTGATTCAATGATATTATATGGATCTTTTTGAAAATAAACATTTCAATGGAAAACACCATATTTAGTCTTTGACACTCTTAAAACTATTTTACAGTAAATTTCACCAACAATATTTTAGAAATTTTTACTATATATTTTTATAAGAAAAATGTGGTATTTGGTAAAATATTCTTTTATTCCATTCAATTTTCATTAATTTTTTTGAGCGAGGGTTTTATCCTACAGCATCCTTTTAAAATTTTTTTATGTTTGAAAACAGGGTTTTATCACATAGCTTTTTTTTTTGTTTTTAACTTTTTTAAAAAAAGAATCATTAAAATATATAGTTTTCAATATTTTTTTAAAAAATATATATATAGCTTTTCTTTTTAACCTTTTCGAAAACTAATCATTATTTTTTTAAAAAAATCATTAAAAATTACCAAGTTACTCCTCTAGCACATTTATTACAGGGTGCTTTCTGTGGTTTTTTGTGGTTTTTCGCTTATTTTCATTATTTTTTAGCGGCCCACTCGATGCAGCTACAACAGTGAAACAAATACCAAAAGAATGATAAGATTTTCCTTAAAAATTATAGGGGCATTATCATGGACACAAAAAAAAATTTTCCCCGCCTACCCTTTTGGGCCCTTATTGCGACATAGCAAGTAACCACAAAGCTAGGCCAAGTGGAGGCCGATGTATGGATTTGCATTTTACACGAGAAATATTTGTCCTAGACACAAAAAAATTGCAGCAATAAAAAGGTGGCAAAATTTTGTTCTGAAATGATTATTTGCAGCAATAAAAAGGTGGCAAAATTTTGTTCTGAAATGATTATTTATTTGCTAGGTTGGGCTTTGAAAAAAAAAAAGCCTCAAAACCTCAATCAAAAACCACAAAACCACAAGAATGCCATTGCGCAACATCTGTAATGGCTTTCAATTGGTTTTTATGAACTAGAGAAAAAAATACTTATAATGCTCGAAAGTCAACAAAAGACTACCAAGACAATGTTTCAGTGGTTATCTCTCAAATTTACGTTTTATTTTGCAAATTGAACCCTCTTAAATACTTTAATTATTTGTCCCAAAATGATGTTGTGGGTAATAATAATAAAAAAACAATGGCTGCTATTGATAAATAATTAACAACTTTATATTGTTTTGATATTCATAGAAATTGGTGTATATTATCAAAAGACCATGGGGATTCTGAATATTAAACTTATTTTGACAGCGGCTACCGTTTTGTTGGGAAAAATTAGCTCCAAAAATAACTCCGATTTCGGTAATAATTATTATAAATAACGAAAAGTTAAAAAAATTCATAAGTCAGCCGAAACTTGTCCAATCAGTATGAAACTTGCTGAATATGAGCGCTAGGATGTGTATTTCCTTCGTTTTAAAAAAAAATGTGCTAAGTATCTTAAATGAGAAAAATAATTACAATGAAAAAAATTACGATTTTGGTAATAATGTAGCGGACGGCGCTTGACAGTAACATTTACTTGTTTGTTCTATGTTTACATTCTAACACTATTTACTCTATGTACATTTATTCTACCGTTCTATTTACACACAATTTTATATTAGCACCATGCGCGTGCATTCAGCCATAGCTGTAAAGCCAGCCCATGTCTTTCTCATTTGTCTAGTCTTTATTGTCAGGCGTGGCTTACAGCCTTTTCTTTGTCCTTGTCTGTTTACATATTTTATATTACATAACCGTCAGCATAAATACCCATGTCATGTGAATAATAAATCAGAGTCAGCTTGCACACTCTCAGAAGTTCTTTTGTCTTAACAAACAATAAACTTCACTTGTACATGCACGTACAAACAAAGCACATTACTACGACTAGTAATTACTAAAGCAGTATACCGAACCTCTGCTGGCCGAATCTAGCCAAGGCTGATTCGACCTTCAAAGTTTGGGCCACTGGCTTGCGCTCAGTAGCAGTTTACGCAACCGGCAGTTCGGCAGCAGCCTGCAATGGTCGATCACCATTGCTAAGGAAGTCTGTCGATCTGTGGGCGGGTTGTATAGCTGTTAGCTATCACACAGTTCGGGCAAAGCTGTGCAGGTGGGCCGAAGCTACCAAAACCGACCTACAGTGAAATCCTTCACAATAATAAATAATTATTAATTATTATTACAATGAGTGAGAAACTACACTTACCGTGCTCGAAATTTCACCAAAACTGGTCACTATGCTCAAAACATGGTGCTTTCAATATCCTTATATTTAGTTTTTTGAAAATCTATCTATAAAAAAAAAATTCTAAAAAACCTGTGCGCCATTGCCGGTAGTGGTAATCGGCGTGAGCGTGAGGCGTGACGTGTTGGCGTGCGTGAAATTATTTTTTGGGAGTTTTCCACCCTTATACTTTTTCTTAGTATTTTATTTGGGGTTGTCTTCTTTCTTTACATTTTTTTGTCCGGCTTAGACGAATCCTGTAGGCGAACTATTAAAAGTACCAGTTGTGCCTTTCAAAACTATCTGTGTATAAAAATTATTATTTTGGCTGACGGCTTTCACTATAATAAAGACGTTCTTTTTTATTTCTTGTGATATGAGCTGTTTCAACATAACCTAATCCGCTGACATTGTATAAGGGCAATGCAATGTCAAGTATGGTACTGATCATGATGATAGATATGCTCCTATAATAATAACAACAATAATTTAATATTAAAAATAATAATTTAAATTTTAATAATAATTAATAGTAATAATAATAATTATTAATAAGAATCAGTAATAAATAAGCAAATAAATTAAAATAGTAGTAGTAGTGATAATAATGATAGTAGTTCGTTGCAGTAATTGAGTAATGGACTTTTTTTTATTAATTTTATTGAAGTAACTATTATTATTATCAAGTAATTATTGTTTGTGTGTGGTACAAACATTACACAGCAATTATATTATTATATATAGCAATAATAATAAGTTTTATGTAGTGTAATTATAATAATAATATAGTTACAATATCAATCACAAGTATCAATATTATATAATTAATTATTTATTGTTATGTAATGAGTAATAATATTTATTGTTTTTACCGGTGTAATTATTTTTTAATGGAGCATTTCTTCTCAATTCAATAGAGTCAGACGATCAGCTTTTAGGCAATTTGTTGTCTATGCATTGGTGCAGAACTCATTGGTGTCACACCAATGATTGCTTCATAGAAATAAGTAAGAAAAATCACTTTGCTCAAGAAAGGAACAGATGATTTGAGGTCCCACTGTCAAGCATTGCTGACAACAATGGCGTTGTTGTAGTGAAGAAAAACCAGTGAAGCTTGATGATGCGTATGCAATAACGCGGCAGAAGCTAGCTGATGGTAAAACATTGAAGTTCTTTTGTTCATTCGAAAACGGCTCTCCGGTAAAGTTATTTTTTGTCTACTCAATGTGATTGCCCTACGATAAATAATGTACCACTTGGTTGGTAAAATAGCAGAGAAAATAAATAATATATACTTGGGGGGGGGGCCTATGACGCGACAGTGCATTGCCGGCTTGCAATGCATTGTCAAACCAAGTTTTTTTTTCTCCACAGCTATGTAAGCAGTACAATGATTGGCTAATGCTCCTGCCAAACGAACCATAATACCACCGTATCTGTCGTTCTGTCACGCATAATGGCACATCCAGGGCAGGATGAAGCAGAATGGACATGATTGGTTTCTCATCCTGTCCTCATCCTGTCGTGGTGTGATGGGTTGATCGACCCACAGCGATTCCATTGGACAAGGCTACATTGATTTTCCGCTTGTTTACAAAGATCATATATACTTGCAAGATAGTAGCAGATATTATAATGAGCATATGATTGTTGGAGTTCATCTGAAACTAACACGGGCATACAATTGTTAACATAATTATTGTTTGCGGAGGAAAAAAGCTATAAATAAATAGTCAGAAAGCATATAAGTTATAAACGACAATGAATCATAATAATTATATTAATTATTTGACTAATTAGCGATTAGAATATGTTTAAATAAAAATAAATATAATAAAAACAATCAGAAACAGGAAAGTATATGAAATGCGCAGAAGATTAATCCTGCTCTTATTTGCTCAATCATCCATTGTTTCGTTTGCTACGTCCATTTGCAACGTCCATTGTTTCAGTTGCCATTCAGGCTCGTTTGGCATGCTATCCGTTGCCAGATTCAGTCTCTGGGCACGGATGGCACGCTCGCGTGGCAGGAGCATGAACCTAGGCGGAATATTGTTTGCGAAATATAAGTTTTTAAATTTGGTTTCTAGAATCTTCTGGCCCCAAGTTATTGGAGAGACAGCCACGATGGAATATCTGGAAAATCAAAAATCCATGCGGGACGAAATTATATGGATGCTTTGTCTTAATAAACACTACACTTTCGATGAGTTATTTACACACTATGTTATTATCATTTTTTATTGTTAGACTACAACAATTGAGCGTTATTACTTACTAGTTATAATATTTAACAAAAATGAATATTATATTATGATTATTGCTGTCTAATATTTATTATTATTAATTGTTGATTATTTTGTTAAATACTTCTCAACGGTCGTCATCGTGATCCTCAATCATCGTAAATGATTATAATGATCATAATAATGATAAATAGTTTATTATCATTGTTATTGTGGTACAAACCAAAGCTATAACAATTACTGTGTTGTAGTAATCTTATTAAATAATATTTCAACATGATTGGCAAAGATAAGTGCCCCATATCTATGTGACACTTGTCAAATGCCTGTCACTTGGGAACAGAAAGGAGTAGTACTCTGTGAGTCATATTCTACACGGTATCACATATTTTGTCAGCCCTATATACAATATAGACAATAATTATCTTGCCAGCAACTATCGACCAGTCAGCCTTACAATTGTCTCCATCAAGATCTTAGAGCACATCATAACTAGCCAGCATCCTGGATTCCTCTGATCAACTTACTCCCAGTTGCATGATTTCAGAAGTCGCAGAAGTTGTGAGACCCAACTTGTTGAGCTGTCTTGTCACATCTCTGCACATAAATCAAGACGAGGAAATAGACCCCTGCTTTCTCGACTTTAGCAAGGTATTCAAAAAAACCTACCATCCTAAGCAGATTCAGAAACTACTAGATAATGGTAGAAACAGCCAGATTGTGAACTGGACTGAAGAACCTTATCACCTCCGGAGTATCTCAATGATATGTAATCGGACCCATCTTGTTCCTGGTATATATCACCCGCCTACCAGATGCAGTTGGGTAACATGTTAGACTTTTTGCGGGTGGCATTGTGGTCTACAATACTGTGGAAAACAGAAAGCAACTGCAAGATTACCTATATGGAATTTAACACAATCAGATGTGAGCTTGTGAAGTTCTCCCGAAAATGGCTAAGAGGGATTGACAACACCTACAACGTTTATGGTATAAAGATGAAAACGACGATCACCGTAAAATACCTTGGAGTCAAACTAGAAAAACAGCTTACGGTGGAATCGAAATACATCTTTCATCCTTGGTAAGGCAGGTTGTAGACTCAGGTACATACGACGAATCACACCACCAAGTCCTCCCCCCACTTGCGAGGCAAAGCATACATAAAGCTACTGAGACCTGTGATGGAGTACTCATGTACCGTGTGGGATTCTGGCTTAACATCTGCACAGAAAACATCGCTTTAAGCTGTTCAGAGAAGAGCTGTAAGATTCGTAAAAAATATCAAGCACACTGACTACACCACCAGCACTACATAACTCATCAAAGACTTTGAAAGGGACACGCTGGTGTCTAGGCGAGTGAGAAGCAGGCTGGGACTATTACGACCGAGCTATGCATTTCGATGAAGTTGCAACCAATATCAGCGACTACGTTTCTCTTCATCGCCCCCAATCGGTTATTCCCAATTACACTAGCAACAATACATTATCCCCCACTGTAAGACCAAGTTTCAACAAAATAACTTTATGATCTGCACTGCTAGACTCTGGAACAATCTTGGATGCAGACTCTTAGAGGGACTGCCTCTGGCTGACTGATGTAGAGCTTGGAACACTGCAGGTGGATCCTGTTGATGACCTGGACTGATACATGGCCTAACGGAAGTGCCATTTTGCTATTACCTTCCAGAAAGAAGTTTGCGATTACTCGACAAGTACCGAGTAATTAAGTTGTTGTTTTTTAACTTTAATCACCAAAAATTAGAATCTGTTGACAATGAAGTATTATTGATTGATTAATAAATAATAGATTATTTTTTCCTGATTATTGCCAATTATATTTGTAATCATCAAGACTATAAGATATTTGTGATTGTGTTTATGAATATTCAATAGTTGGAATGATACTATTCAATTAGTAACACGTTGTAATTTATCCTTGCTATAATGTTATTAATAATTATTATTATATAATAAGGAAGTAAACGTTCAATCTCTTTTGGTCAATGGCAAGGAGCGAAACAACTCTTTTGATTATTCTTGGTGACCCTTTAGGGCTAAGGGAGCTGTGAGGAGACGCTTCAGAAAAAGAATTGCAGTTATCTTTAAGATCTATTCTAGTACCTTCTCAGTCTTCTGGATCAGCTGTGAAACTGGTGATAGAAGGGATGGCAAGTGAGTGCTGCGTGACTGGACGCCACATAGAACGGCTCTTTGTTTGCCCTGATGAAGGCGGTATATATATACATATATTATTTTGTTCCTGTTATTATTAAGTGCATATTTGCTTTTGGACACGTAATGTTATTTATGTATAGAAAAATCATTCTTTTTGGTAATCATTGTATAGATAATCGTATTTGAATCCCATTTAAATTTTGTCCAATCACCAACATGGTTTGGAGCAATATCGCCAATCATTGTTGTACAGATGATTGTAGTTGACCCATTCAATTTTTGTCCGATCAGCGACACAGTTTTGACCAATACCGCCCATATAAATCTAGTTGGTCGTTTGGTCAGAATTGGCAAGGAATAATGTTGTGTATAACACTTTGAAGACTTATGTGTTTTTAAACCTAACTGTAGGCCTCCTCTGCACCCATTATACTACGTGGTAGTTATAAAATTTGCTTCCCACTAGTTTAGCTGGTCTTTTGATGGTACAAATTTAGTAGTGAATGTGATTTAGCCGATTATTAAATGGTGCTGTATAACCATAGAGCGAATCAATTCTTATAAGAATTTAATCTAAATCTATTGGGCCTGTTATTGGTCCTTTTACAAATAACCTACCATGCCTATATTGGTCCTTCCACAAGCCATCAACCAAACCTGTTATCAGTCGATTTTCAGACAATCAAATGGGCCTGTTATCAGTCCTCCATAAATAAAAAGATTTGCTGAATGTGCAATATATAATTTTTCCAAAATTACATTTCACACTCCATTAATTTATGGAATTAGGGAAAAGGAGATGAGGTTTTTTGTTAACATTGGTCATGAAATTAAGTTCCCTTGTGAAGCGTAGCATTACCGATCTGGATATACAAAAACTATTTGCAGCTTCTAATGTCACAAAAGTAACTCTCAGCAATGTGTATTTTATGGTTGAGAGATAATTTAAATACAGCTGTCATTGCTTAAAAACTTGATGAATTACTGCTAAAAAAAATGACTTGTTTGATCAGGGCATATGTTAGCCATCTTGTTATTATCATAAATTGAAAAGTTATACAGCAGTAATGCCTACATTCAGCCAACGCTCAAACTATTGGAATCAACATCTTTTTGTTGACTGTTAGGCAGCAGTAGAAGAAAACCTGTGTCGACAATGTTTTACAATCGTCAGTTTCCACTTTTGAATTGTTCATGTTTTAGTATAGTGAGATGGTTGCATGATCTTATGAAATAACCATTTTGTTGAAGCTTTCCAATATGAAAGTCCTTATGCTAAAGTTTTTCAGTAACATTGACATTGATTGATTAGGCACAAATTGAAAAGCTGATAACCAGAAAAATACTTTTTCAAGCAACTATTATTTTAGTTATCTGAGATGTCTACTCATGTAATCTCTCTGTCAAAGTTGTGTATATTTGTAGAAAACTGAGCCAAGTAGAGCTGTTGGTGGACCAGCTCGGCCCTGTTAGGTAGCAGCAAATTATACATCATATACAAAGGTTGGAATCAGTTGGTATTGATACAGGCACATGCAGCATGGATGACTACTATAACATTGTGCACTACACGTTTCACCGTTTCCTATCAGTTCCCAAGCAATTAAAACAACAGCTGGTCTCTAGCTAGCCTTGAGTCAGTGCAACTCTGACGGTGGGCCCTATTTCATAGGAAATTGCCTTCCACTAGTTCTTGGCAAGCTTTTCCAGCCATTTATTAGATTTTACTCAAAACCGAGAGAATTGATTTAAACTGGAAATTAGTATGCATGATATATAATGTGAAGTCATGTATTGACAAAATTCAGACTTTGAAATCATACAACACGTGCAATAGCCTGTGACGGAAACCTAAGTTCATCTAATTCAATCAAGTAAATGACTGACTTTTCTGGCGAATGGCAAAAACGTTACAAGCATATTTTATCTATGCACCCTGCATGATGTAAGCAAGCTTATCTGCATGTTTCTTTCGACATCTCCTATGCTTTGAACAGGTAAACCATTCAATTTTTGCTGTTGCGTTTTTTACTACAATACAACGCTTTTTAGAATTCATGTTTCTTGCTTCTTGTACGAGCACTTGTTCCATTCACACTTGGTGAATATGTACTGCACATAGTACACTTTTTAGGCATATCGTAATGCAATTCAACTTTTAGGATATAATATTTGATCAACTGCAGTCCGTTGGTGTTTACAGCTGTGTACTTTCACATTAAAACAATGGCTGCTAGTCTTCAATGTCTGTCACTGCATAGAGATTAATTTTATCATTAGGCATTAGTACTGTACTTTGTTTGTAATTTTGCTAAACTACATACTCAGTACTAAAAATGCAATACATGGCACCATTGAGTATTTCTGGGAAACATTTAAAGTTACTTCTTGTAAACTCAAGTGTTACAGATTTTGCAACAATATGTTGCTGAACAAGTTATTAAAAGCGTTGGCAAACAATTTTTCATTCGGAAAATATTGTGACGGACGGCGCTGACAGTTACCCCCCCCCCCCCCATGTACTTTCTATTTACATTCTATTACTTTCACGACCATATATTATTCCAGTTACACTCATTAGACAGTTCTATGCATGCGCTCTAGCTACATTAGTTCTATGTATACTTGTTCTACTTTTACCCTTGCATTCAATATTATATGTTTGCCATGTGGATTCAGCCAAACAATCACTTTAGCACAGCCTCTTACATTTTATTGGCACACACTAGCCAATCCATTGTGCTAGGTGTGGCCACCTTTTGTCTACTCATTTATCAGCTTATCAGCTATGTAATCATGTGTATAAATGTGAATTTTCTAGTTAATAAAATCAGAGTCAGCTTGCACACTCTCAGAAGTTTCTTTGTTCTAACAAATAACTTCACTGCGCACCATTACTCGAGTAGTAATATATAGGCAGATCAGTCTGGACCTCTGCTGGCCGAACTTAGCTTTGACTAACTTCGCCTTCAATGTTCGACCTCTGCACAGCACTGAAACAAGTCAATCGAACCTCTGCTGGCCGAACTTAGCTTGCCTAATTCGCCTTCAATGTTCGACCTCTGCACTGCACTGAAACAAGTCAACCGAACCTCTGCTGGCCGAGCCTAGTTTGACTGGTTCGCCCTTCAAAGTTCGACCTTGCTTCACACACTGATAACAGCTAACGCAATCGGCAGCTCACTAGTAACTGGGATGGTTAATCACCACTCCTCAGTCTACTAAGTCGACCTGTGGGAGGATTGTATTGCTAAGAGCATTAGACACAGTTGCCATCACAGTTCGGGAGGTTGTGCAGGTAGGCCGAGCTACCAACTCACACCCCCACAGTGAAATCCTGCATATTGGTGGCAGCAGTGGGATTGACAGACACCCACTGGAAGCAGCTCCCAGAAGAAGATGGCACAAAGAAGAAGAGCGCTGAGTATCGACAGGGATCCTTCCAGCCTGCAGATGATGGGGACGCTCACCGATATCCTAGACCGCATGACAGTAGCCACAGCCAGAGATAAGTTCAGAGTACCACAGTATGATGGTACAGGGGATGTGGACTACTTCTTGCAACGGTTTCAGGAGGTGACCAGAGCAAACCATTGGCAGGCAGAAGAAGCGGTCATCCACCTACGCCAAGCCCTGACAGGCAAGGCCGAACGGTGCGGTCGAGGAGAGACCACTGAGGAAGTGGCATGGACACTACAGGCGACCTTTGGCATGACTCGTTCAGAAGCTCAAGCAAAGTTGCTAAGCTACCGACGAAACCAAAGAGACAGCCTCAGAGACCATGCCCTCACGGTCGAGCACCTCATTACGGCAGCCCACAGCACTCTGCCGCGACAGAATAGGGAGGAACTGGTGATGCAGACGTTCCACAGCACTCTAGGGCACACGTACCTGCAACGTCACTTGTTGGCAGTACGCCCTCAGAACCTGGAGGAAGCAATCCTGGCAGGGAATGAGTTCCTGCAGGTGCCTCACCAACCATTAGGAGGACCTCACATTCGGACAGTGGAGGCCGACCTCCTGGAAGAAGAGAGAGAACCCCAGAGAGAAATGGCTCGACACCAAGAGGTACAGGACCCCTTGGCACAGCTACTTCGAACTGTAGAGGGACTGAGCAAGGAGATTGCCAGCCTAAAGGCAGAGACGAAGACAGAGCCTCCAAAGAGATGTTGGGGATGCCAACAGACAGGTCATACTCGAAAGGCGTGTAGAACCGTCCCTTGGCCTAGCCGCCAGGGAAACGACTACCGCCCGCAGCAGTAGGGAAACCAACTGGCTGCACACGGGCAATGACGAACCAGAAGGAAAGGGCACAGGCACCCTCCAGTGGACCCATAGCGACACGGCAAGCGACTCCTCCCCTGGACCTCCCGACTAGTCCCCCTATCGCCCTACACAACCGTTTTGCCAGCCTGTCGGTACCCGACAGCTCAGTGGCAGAAGGAACGGACGGCGACGGGACTCTTGAGCAGCAGGAACCAAGGCCCAGAAGGAAGGACAAGCAGACCCAGACGCCCCCACTGGAGAAGGAAGAGTTCATTCCGAAACCTGTGACCCTCCAGAGCAACCAGATCGAGCGACCATATCGATCCAGCTACTACCTACCTGGAAGGGTAGAAGGAGAGGCGGTAACACACCTCATCGACACGGGCTGTAACACTAACCTGTTAGCCAAGCGCGTCTTTGACCGGTTACCAAGCCACGTGCAACGCAACTTGCAACACTACGATTCTCATGGAATCATGGCCGACGGTACGAGACTCCCGTTCTACGGCTTGCTCACGCTGAAGGGAAGGATACGTCATGTGAAGTTTGAGGAGACTTTTGTAGTAAGTCAGGTCAACGAGGACGTCATCCTAGGAATGCCCTTCTTGACAAGCCAAGGATGCCAGATGGGGTTTGACCGTCCAGTGCTGGTGATACAAGGGAAGGAACTGGCCTGTACCGACCGCCACGGGAGAAATCTCGTGTCCAAGGTACAAGTCCGACAGGACACCCAGCTACCCCCGCAGGCGGAAGTAACTATTCCGTGTCACCTGAGTTCCAGGGATACATTCCCTCAGGGAGTGATCGAGAGCATACAGGGCGGAATACCCATCGCCACTAGTATCAACAAGCCAGACGCCCAGGGACGCGTGCTGGTTAGATCTCTCAACCCGACGCAGGACACCCTAAGACTACCCGCAGGAGAGGTTATTGGTACCTTTACGGGAGTGGAAAAGAGTGGCGTCCAGGGGTTGACCGACCAGAAAAGACAGCAGAGGAACGAGATGGGAGGAAGAGAGATGCCCCCCCATCTGCATGACCTCTTCCAGCAGGCCAAGAGAGGGTGCCAGAACCCATGGCAAGAGCAGCAAGTGAAGGAGCTGTTGATCAAATACCAGACGGTATTCAGCAGCCACAACGGAGATTTGGGCAGGACGACCCTAGTGGAGCACTCGATTCCCACAGTAGAGGGGGCTCGACCCATCCGATGTCCACCACACCGCCTAGGACCAGAGAAAGAGGCGGCGGCGGAACGCCAGATCAAAGACCTCTTGGAGAAGGACCTGATTGAGCCGGCCGATGGAGC
>CALYOO010000557.1:0-22496 GCA_945261195.1 Cryptosula pallasiana
ATGACCCCACAAAAAAACACTTGGTAGGGAGATCTGCTCATATATTACTACTGCTATTCCATGCACAATGCCTGGTTTGTGAGTTAGTTTCAGGATGAAGACCCAGCTCTCAAAAAGTAACTTACATGTTACATATCATTCTATCCGGTAAAAAACATACAAAAAATCCACTAGCTTCTGGCAAATTTCTTTCTGTTAGCGGTAAACTTTTTTGAAATTATCTGTATGTGACAGATCACTAGTAACAGCAGGGTCCACGTGTATGCCAACGATAGCTTTAAATCATGGCCTACGTCAATTAAGACAATTTTAACGAAACTGAAAAGTTTTTGTATGATTATCTAATAATCATTGTACTAAAAACAGTTGGACCATGTATTTGATTGGTTTAAAACGTCTACCTAATTGCAGATTTTATAATTGTTTTTGCATTTACAAGAAGTTATATTAACGTTTTATTGATATGTAGAGTCTCACAAGCAGTCTGTTAGTGTTGATGTTCAGAGCATGAACTAACTTATACAGTTTAATGCCATGATAAATTTAAATGCTAGGATAATGACAACTGAGTGAGGGAACTGACCAAGTAGTAGATGATTTCTCACAATATTCCACACGAAATTGTCTAGCCATGCACAAAAATTTCACTCTTTTGTCATAGAGCCAGAAGTGATGGAAAGACTCTGAGTCTGATATCATCAAAAACATCGTCAACCCCAGCACATTGTCAAGAGAATACATGAAGAAAGTAATTAGGTGAGTTTGTCAGGTTTTCATTGCTAGGTGAAAAAGATTATGACACTGTAAAAGGACTTGTCAACTGCTCTAGCTTGTTTACAGCTGTATTAGGTTGGAGGTACTTGTAATATACCAGGACAATTTTTTCTAGATTAGTGACTGCAAGTAGTAAGGAATGCGATTTCCTGCATTTGAGTATTTTGACAAAAATCCAAGTCTGCTTGACTTTGACCTCAACGTTGACCAACTGTTAATTCCTAGCACTAGCCAACACCAGAAGTGAAACTTACAACTGATGATCAGACACAAAACACCAGAGTAGTATAATAGGAGCAGATCTGCATACTGACATCTAAAGACGAGATGGATCCCTAGTTCCAAGTGCCTGTTTGAGCACCAGGTGCGTATGAGAACTGTTTAGGTACCTTTTTTGTGCATCAGGTTTTGATTATCCCAGTTGATATTGTGTTTTTATATTGTATTTAATTATGATTTTTATCTAAGTATTTATTGTGCATTGGCTGTATATATTGGGGTTTGCATCAAGGTTTTGATCGGTTTTTGACTAGTGCGAAAAAATGAATTGTTGCTATACTACAAAGCTATTGATAAGCACTTTGTTGCGAGAAAGAATGTGGTAAAGACAACATTGAGTGAAAATGGTTTGATGGATAGTGGTGGGGGCAAACTTAAATCAAGTGTCTTACCAAGCTTGAAACAAAAAGTGATTTAAGCTATGATGACACTAGTACTTTTTATATGTTTTTTTCTACTTTTGAAAGTGGTACCGGGCTTAGTACTTATGAAAGCGCCATCAAAGGAATGCAACAGACAATGAACTCTCCCGTTCAAATCATAAAAAGAAACTATAGGCAGATGACAAACATTTAATTGGACATCGATGGTAGTGCTTAAGGATTTGATGAAAGGATGCACTCACCGTCCATGGCAATGATTGCAGGGCCGACTGGTCCTTGGAAGACGCTAACGATTTCACAAATGACTTAAGCTAGTCAGACTATAGCTTATCCTCCATCTGTAGAAACACATTACTATTAAGGGGCGTATCAAAATTTCTTTGACGACATGTCTGGAGTGATATTTCATGAGGTAATGATAGACATAAATACAAGTTTTCCCAGAGAAAGATGAAACAGATGGTTTGTAATTGGTGACTTGATGGATAGTTCTTTTGTTGAAGCCGACTTAATTGCTTTGTACACGAAGAATTAATTGTCACTTGAACATAAGCATCATTTTTAGGGTTCATAGACCTGTTTGAAAGCAAAATCGGACAGTTTTGTTGAATAGTCCACTAACTATTAATTTTTAAGAACCGTTGACCAGCTTCTTCACTTACCTATTTGACTCTCCAATGCTTTCGTGGAAGGAAAAAAATAAGTACATGAAGCCTTTGAACAAGCAATGAAGACGTATTTTTTCATATTTACAAATAGACACTACTCAGTGAATAGTTGATTGTCACAGACTATTGGGAAACTTTGTAACAGACAATTGTATGATGTCATTTGTACCCATGTGATGGCATACCAATACAATTATTACTGATTCGTTTCACAAGTACTTATTGATCGGATATGTAACACATTAATATTATAACTGAAGCTCTGCAACAAAAGTAGAGAAAAGATGTGGTGGTGGTTTTATGGCTCTACAATGCGTCAGGCTTCAATTCATAAGCCTGTAATAGCTAATGCAAAAAGAGATCTTTGGATACCCCTGATGGAATAAGCTAAAAAAGTGCAATATAATTAGTTACGGGAAGTGTGAAAGCTATTGCTAGCTTGATCGTGAGATCGAAAAAAGATAAAAAAAAAAATTGTGCGATAGAATGGAAAATTTTTAGTTTTCGTACTAAGACCCATGGTCATCACCATAGATCTCGGTATACTGAGAGCTGTATTAGACAGATGACTAAGATGAACAACTCCAAAAGATAGACGAGGAATGACACTGTTATTTTATCACTCAATGACTTGAGTCGGAGAGGAAGGACCACTATAGTCAAACAGGTTGACTTGGATCTGTTTCAAATTGTTGATTGAAATTGTCAACAGGCAATGTTCTCAACTCAAAACAGTTTATTGAGCTGTAGCTGTACAAGGAGTTGAAAACATTATTCAGCAAGTAAGCAGTTGGTGATAAGTATGGAATGTTGACTCAGACTGGTTAAAGGTAATCTTTTGGACACTATAATCACTGCCATTGTACATCTTTCATTGTAAGTAAAACTACGGGTCACCATCCTTTGACTATTTCCTGACAATGTCTCCTAGGGTCTAGAAATGAAGGCGCAAAGATAAAGAGAAAAAATTAGCAATGATAAACCAACATAAACAAAGAAAAATATGCGGTTTTTGAATTACAACCTAATAAAAATATATAACTGTGAGACACATGACGCAAAAGCAAGATGCTTGACTCCTGCTAAAAGCCAAAACTGATGCCTAAATCACCCCTTGCTAGTGGTTAGATTACCAATGACAAGGCTGTGACCCTTTTGCTGGATGCTGCTACTCTCACATCCCAATTTAAAAAAAGCTGGTTTAACACTATGACTTCCAAAAATTTGCTTTGAGATGTTCTAAACAAAACTGGCTCGCTAAAATTCGGGAACACAAACTACAGCAAAGTTAAAGGCTGTTGTCCAATCAAGGAACCACAACTCTCAGGGAGAACAGCACGACAAACAAATAAGGAAGCAAATTATGACTGTTGCGGGGGTAAAGAAAACTGGGCAGAGATATATTAAAAGAGTTGTATTACAAGTTCGTGTTGCACACATCACTGCGAGGGGTTGGAGCTGTACTGCAAGTCCATGGAAAATAACTAGGAGAAAAGAATATTGCAAAAAGTTTAGTGAAAAGGACTGTTGCATCCTACGCAAAAATGCAACTGCAAAATTCGAAAGCAGTCTCAAAATTAGGAGCAGAATAGGTGAGCAACTTCAAATTGATTTGATGTAGTCCGCTCTGGTAAAAAATAAAATGACAGCAACACTTTTTTGTTAATGGCAGTCGATTTTTTATCAAGAAAAGTATGGGCTGTGCCACTCACTTTCAAAACTGGACACACCGTAGTCAGAGGTGTGAAAAGGATATTGGATAAAACAAACTGCAAGGCATTGGAATCATATTAAGATGAAGAGTTTCTCAAACAGACATGTAGAGCGACTGCTGGCCAAGAAAAGGATCAAGTGTTTTAAGACAAAAAACAAGACAATAAATGAATCGGTGGTAGTTCACTTTGACAAGACTTTAAACTGAAAGTTAAACCAATATCTGACATATAAATATGATGACCCTATATCAACATTTTGCATTCGATGATCAGCTCACAAAAATAAATTTTTCACATGGCTATAGGAATGAGGTCAAACAATGTAAGTTTTTAAAAACCATGAGAGTGCGCGGAATCGAGTGAACAAAGCACTTGACACAGCTTGGCTAAAGAACCCAAAGTTTAAAATTGAAGCTTATAAGAGACTTAGTAAGGCCAGGGGAGTTTTTGACAGAAGTTACTCTCTGAACTGGCGCATCAAGGTTTTTATACTCATCAAGGTTCTAGCCCACAATAAACGTATTATACAGAAGGTGAATGGTATCTCAGTAAAAAGGATCGAGGGAACTTTTAACGGAAATTAAGTGTAAGTTGAAAAAAGCAACAATTCAAAAATGTATTGGGAAAGAGAAGGTGAGGTGACAAAAAAGAGATACTGATCAAGTGGCTGGTTTGCCTCAAAAGTTCGATTGGTGAGTAAATGAATACTTTGTTAGGAACGGTCGCTAGCCTTCACAATCATATGGTGGAGGGATGATGATGCTGGTGACCTCACACTCGAATTCTAACGGAACCGTTTTTCCTGACAAGAGCAACTCTGATTTTATGGTGATGCTGTATAAACATTTCGATATTATTGAGGCTAAGTGGGACGGCTCTGCCGGATATTTTGTACGTCAGCAGTTGGATAGACTTTTCCGAAGGTTAAAATATATCTGGAAATACGGCTGTCTCAAGAAAAAGCAACAAATCCTTTATCCTAATAGGCAACAGAAGATACAGTATTGTGGAGGTGCTGGATTATGTTATACAAAAGAGAATTCATGACACAAGACAATAAAAAGTTCACCATCTCTTATGACAAATTGACCAAGAAAAGTTTGTTGACAAACAGCAAAACTGATACAATGTTGAGTTTTTCCAAAGACATGGCCTACATCTTTGGATTCGAGCCCCGTGAAAAAGAACGTCACATCGCCCGACATAAATTATGGACTTACTTAGTTGAGTGTCTATTCCAACATTGTCAACAAAAGAATGGTAAGCTGTGACATTGTGTCTTTGCTGAGAGTGATGTCAGTGCAAGTGAAAAGACCATTGTGTGTACCAAGGTTTAGAAACCAGCACTACATCTACACTGCATCGCTGAATAGCGATTTCTACCAAGTGCTCTTAACCATCGACGACTATCAGCGCACACCATTTCGTGATGGAAATGTCATCATGGAGGTTCGTTTTTGAGAAAAACAGCTACGATGTGCATGGCTCAATGCACCTAAAAGACTCAAATTCTTTTTTTCAAGCAGTACTACAAAATGCAAGCTTGAGATGAAGTCGGAGTGTTCATCGGGTTATGAGGTTTGCCCGGTATGAGCGACAATGAAACACTATGTATTTTCTCAAGCCATCCTTAATTTGGAAACACTCTTGCTGAAAAGAGGATAGATAAATTTTTGGTAAAAGAATGTTCTTTTCTGGCAGGGAAATGACACATGGAGTCTTCGGCGGACATAGCTTTATCCCTCGGCAAAAAATAGAGTGTTGAAGTAACTCAACAATCTTGGAAAGGAAATTTTTAGTGCCAAGAGATCTCCATTGTGTCAAGAACAGTAAAATATTGGATCTTAGCAGTAGAAGAGTCAGATATGCACAACAATTCAATATTTTAGTCAGCATAGTGTCTATAAAAATAAATTTAGGTGCTACTTGATTTCATTGTGGGTTATTTATTTGTGCAAGCATCACTAGAGAAGATGATCATTCTAACTGGTACAACTATAAAAAAATTGGAGGTTTCTCCTTACAATGTATTCCCCCATTGGTTGTGCTACGAAGGAGCCTACATATGTTTCAGCAGAGAGATTTAATGCATCATCATCAGACCTGACAGATTGGACTCTTACTGCTGGGTCGAGTTAAATATGACCGGAAGCACCACGTGTTACACAGTTCTTTAAAACTCAGTTTTCCGAATCAAAGTTATCGTTGACCAAGAGATCATGACCGGCTTCACCGGTACAAATGATAATACATGGATGTGGATGGGAGACTCACTTCATTCACTGTTCAAGGATGTTAATGTGTCTATAGAAGGTAAACCTATCTAGTGCATCAACAATTACAGATTGCGCAGATGTTTTTTGCAACTTCTCCAGACTAGCTCCACTGTAAAAACCTATTAGTCGAAAATTGAGGATTGGATGTCACAAAGTTCTACGAAGAAAACTGAGATATTCATTCAAAATGGGCAAGCCATGGATTTTTCCAACAAAGCCCACCTCACACTTTTTCAACGGAGGAAACTCTTAGTTCCTGAACCGACTAATCAACTGGTGTTTAAGTGGGGTTTCATCAACCGGGCAGGGTTTCCTGCTGACAAATCACGAGCCAAAGGAGCAAAAAGCGGAGTCGACAAGGTCAAGTTTCATCTTTTCAAGGTCGAGTTAAATCTCTTGATACAAGACTCTCAACACAGATTGGCATTGGAGGGTAACAACTACAATTATCTGATGGAGTAAAATCAAATATAGCTGTACAGGATTCACAGCGGAGCGAGTAAAGTGGATACGACTTTTGAAGAAAACGAACAAAAACCAAAAACAAGTGCTTCTAGGTTTGGTTGATCACAACTCTCTGAGGAAGTGTTTCAGCCAAAACTGATTACGATGCAGCACGCCAATGGCAAACGTATTGAGTTTAAAGGAAATAAGTTTCCAGTTGGAAAGAGATATGAGCCAAGTTATACCGAAGAAATTTTTGGACAATAATATCATGAACTCCTACACACTACCTATTATTTTTTCAATGGTGAATGTATAGGCATTACAGGAGAGCAATATCTAAAGATTCAAAGTCTTTGACCACAAAAAAATGCCATGAAGAGCATGGAGATTCTGTTCAGCGCAAACAAAGCCAAAAGTTTGTCTTTGGTCACCAACTGTGTAAATGAGGGTGTATTGAAGACAGATCGACTCCATGTGCCTCCCACCAGTGACGTAGTACTCTAAACGGCGAACAAGAGATGAATTCCACACAAATTTGGTCGATATTATCATTGGATGCTATCTGTCGCTCTTATGGGATCCACGGCGGAGCATTGGTACAATTTTCCAATAGGCTGCTTTGTGGTCTACACTCATTACTCCCACCAGCCTGAAGAACTTTTGCTGACGGTGTACTCAGACAATCACGCCATTTATTTTTTCAATCTTTTACCACGATGTATGAAAGTTGTTGAAGGGACAAAGCTGAGAAAATTTCCAATGGAGGAATGAGATACTGTTGCAAAACTTCTATCAGGAGTTACTTGTTGTTTATTAAAAATCAGAGGGTTGAGCATGGATGAGTTTGTAAAAGGCTTGCTAGCTTCAAGAGATGATAAGATAAGAGATCGTTCAATAAGAAGATCTATACTGGCGACTTATCCTAACTGCTAGTTTACACAAGACAATGTCGTAGTAGGAGTAGGTGGAGTACACGCACAAAGAGCTGCTCTGCTAAGTAATGTGCAAAATCAAAATATTATATCGTGATGTTTTTATCTCTTTAGCAAATAAACCCGACATAAATTACAAATTTGCACAACAATTACTAACTCTGAGAAACAAAACTGATGTAATAATTGGGGACTTATGAGGATCGGTATCTAGCTAAACTGTGATGTTCATTGTTAATGTTTAGCTCATTTATTACAAGGCTTAAAGAACTCTCTCTCAGGAATCATTACTTGTATTGACCTAAAATGCCCAATGAGTATTGTCACTATCACATACGTGAACCAAAAAATTCTGAGCAATACCGATAACACAAACAAAACTCACCGTCAGCAGTAATGGATTTCATCCTTTGTCTTGCTGACCAAAACTTTGAGCTTTTGGTCCTCACAATGTTTTCTTTTGGCAACATCAAAATGGGAGAGGATTTTGTTATAAGATGTACCATTTAACAGATTGTAGGCTTAAAGAAAAAGGATTGGGAAAAGGCTGGACGAGACAAGAGCAAGGCTGCCTATCTAGGAAATTGTGCAATCTGACGTTTCCTTCTTTCAGTTGACTGAAATAATTCCTAGTTTTTATGAGACAGCCGCCGTTGCTATTCAGGAGAGAATGCAAAAGTCTTCAATCAGTAGCTCATCATCCATCATGGTCACAGACTGGGCCATCAAATTCTCACCAATTACACTCTCTTGATGATGAGATCATTTCAGCATTCTCGCTTTTTCACAACTTATGACACTGCCCGGTAGAAAATTGTGCAGATGGGCTACGTTGAAGTAAGCTTATCTATACTCTTGTTTGCAAACAGACAGTGCCTGTTTTTTGAGTTGATTAGAACCACCTATTTAGATTTTCTGAAAAGCGATCCTATGTCGGTTGGAACGCCTCACTGCACTTAAATTTACTCGTTTTAATTTGGTTAGTTACAAATGATAGTTCACGCCTTATTATCGCAGACTCAATGGTTATCATCTCCATAACTGTAGAACGGTGGTGGTGGTGATACTACTGATGACTTCAACAGAAAAAACTGGAAGCGGCTACCAAGGGTGTGATGAGGATGTAAAGTACAGACTCTCACACCAAGACTCCATATGTCCTTCCACGTCAGGCACCACTGAAAACTGAGAATACCAGGCCGATCATCGGGGGATCTATGGGAGGATAAACCCTGAAAAAACCCGAAAGGTGACATCCTGTGAGGGCAGTGTGTATGTAAACCTACAACACTCCTGATCAGTCACTGTGACAGCTGCGGATCTATACTCGTCTCGGTCTCACCTAGCCAGTTTAGAAATCCCCCAGCTTGTTGAGAGGGCTGCTCTGAAAACTTGCAAAGCTCAGAGTAGCCTTACAAATCTATTGCAAGCTATTTTCCAATTCAAGTTATGGTTTCGCAAAACAAGAAACCATACTGGCAGGACATCGCCCAGGATAAAAAAGTCCAAAAAACTTGTGATTTGAATTTCGCATCATGGAACATACGAATGATGCTTGATCGAGAAAGAGCAGAGAGACCAGAAAAAAGGAGCGCCATCATTACACGTGAGTTGAAAAGATATGCCATCGATGTCGGAGCCCTAAGTGATGTTCGCTTTTGGTGATACTGGCAGCATCAGAGAAGAAGCAGGTTACTCAATCTACTGGAGCGGAAAGACATCTGGAATGAAGAGTGAGTCAGGAGTAGCTCTAGCTGTGAGCGATGCTGTTGTTGCCAAAATGACAGAAGATCCCAAACCTGTAAATGATAGGATGATCACTCTTGGACTCCCGTTATGTGGGTATCGATACTGTACCATCATCGCAGTCTATGCTCCTACTATGACAAACAACCCAGACACCATCGCACATTTTTATCACCAGCTGGATTCCACCTTGAAGAAAGTATCTGACGAAGATAAAATTGTACTACTAGGTGACTTTAATGCCAGAGTTGGTCAAGATGATAACACCTGGAACAAATTATTGGGAAAGTTCGGTGAGCTGCTATTGTCAATCTGCACTGAGCATCAGCTCGTGATAACAAATACATGTTTTAACCACAGTCACCCACAAGCACAGTTGGATGCACCCGAGGTCAAAATACTGGCATCTCATTGACTTCACCATCACCCGCCAACGTGATCTGTGTGACATCCGTGACACCAGAGCTATGAGGGGTGCAAGCTGCAGCACAGACCACATCATGATCTGGTCTAAGACCAGTCTCAGTGTGCGGAGGCTCATGCGAAAAACTAGCAAGCGGTCGAAAAAGCTCAATGTAAACAAGATGAAGTGTGTCACTACCTGGAAAGATTTGGAAACCACTATCACGGAAAAGCTCCCCATCCTCTCAGGCTCAGTGGAAGAAAAGTGGTCAACCCTCAAGTCAACTGTATATGAGGTGACCAGGGACACACTGGGCTTTGTAGAAAGAAAGAATGCAGACTGGTTTGATGAAAACAATGATAAACTGACTGATCTGATTGGTGCTCGGAACCAGGCCTGGACTGCGATGTTAAATCGTTACACCAGGTCTATGAAAGCAACATTTAGGCATCACTCGCGTCTTCTCCAGAAGAAATTTTGAGTTGAAAAATGAATGGTGGCAGAGAAAAGCGGCTGAACTTCATGAACTAACAGATATGAATGACACAAGAGGCTCCCACCAGGGACTAAAAGCTGTATATAGACCAAGAGTTAACTATCTGGACCAGCTGCTCTCTGCTGACAAACAAAAAGTGCTGACTGAGAAAAATGATCTTCTCTTCAGCTGGACCGAACATTTCAGCACCCTTCTCAATGAGAAGAATGAAGTAGACACCACCGTGACAGACAGCCTTCTACAACACCCGCTTCAAAATTGGATGGATGATACTCCTGATCTACATGAAGTGAGCAACGCCATCTCTATGCTCAGTAATGGGAAATCCCCTGGTGCAGATGGAATTCACCCAGAAATAACAAAATTTGGAGGGTCACTACTAGTGCCAAATCTTCCCGAGATCATATTTGACTCATGGAAGAGCGGGGAACCTCCCCAAGATTAAAATCATGCCCAACCTATAAATCTGTTAAAGAAAAGTGACCGGCGTCTCTGTGGGAACTACCGTGGCATTCCCCTCTTATCGATACCCAGAAAAGTATTTGCCCGTGTACTCCTAAATAGATTGAGCGCCTATGCAGAGAATTTTCTCCCAGAGGCACAGTGTGGTTTTTGTTCATGCAGAGGCACTGTAGATATGATCTTCTCGCTGAGGCAGATTCAAGAAAAGTGTGTTGAGCAGAGGATGCCACTATACATGGTGTTTGTGGATTTCATAAAAGCTTTCTACACAGTAAACAGAGATGCTTTGTGGACTGTTCTCGGGAAATTTGGCTGTCCTGTCCACTTCACCAACTTTGTGTCATCCCTACACTGTGGTATAAAAGCATCAGTGAGCATGAAAGGTGAAGTGTCTGAGCCATTCAGGGCTGAAAACTGAGTTAAACAGGGTTGTGTGCTTGCACCCACACTTTTTTCCATGTACCTGTCTGTAGTGCTAAATCACGCCTTCAACAATTTTCAAAAAGGAGTGTGGATCCAGTCTAGACTTGGTGCAGATATATTCAGTGTCAGTTGGTTCAAATCTGTTAGGAATACCACGAGGATGTTGATACGCAAACTAATGTTTGCAGATGATACAGCCTTGGTTGCTCACAACCTCGCAGATGCACAAGACATCGTCTCTCGTTTTTCACAGTCTGCCCAGCTGTTCGGGTTGAAGATCAGCATTCAAGAGACAGAAGTGTTGTACCAACCTTCACCAGGCTCTTTAACAGAAGCTGAGGGTAACATACAGATCAACAGAAAAAAAACCTAGGAATGGTTAACAAATTCAAATATCTAGGCTCTACAGTCACTAACAACAACAAACTAGACGCTGAGCTGGAAATACGCATGTCCAGTGCCTCAAGGGCCTTTGGCAGACTATGTGATCGTGTGTGGTACAATAAAGACCTGACCTTCAAGACCAAATGTTCTGTTTACAGAGCGATAGTGCTTTCATCTCTGCTCTATGGTGTTGAATCGTGGATGGTTTACGGGGTCACTGCCCACAAGCTGAGCGCATACATGATGCAAAACCTAAGACAAATACTCTGCATCAAATGGTGGCAGTTTTTACCAAATGACAAGATACCTAAGATGACATCTCTACCAAACATGTATGATATTCTCATATCTAGATGTCTCAGATGGGCAGGTCACATCAACAGGCTAGATAACAACCGACTACCAAAGCTCATCCTGTACTCTCAACTTTCTGAGGGTACACGCGGAGTAGGAGGCCCAAAGCTAAGATACATGGACACTATCAAAAGAAACCTGAAGGACAGGCAGATACCTATTGGATCCTGGTACAGTCTCTCCCAAAATAGAGATGGTTGGAGACAACTGATAAGATGGCAAAATCCGTCATCATCGGCTACGATGGACAGCTAACTACTACTACTACTACTACTACTACTACTACTACTACTACTACTACTACTACTACTACTAACTGTAGAACTCATAGATCGCAAATTGGCATTTGTCTTTCAATTGTTTGTTGTCAGTGTGCACTCACGGCGTTTAGCTCTTGTGGGAGAGAGCATTCAAGTTATTTTTGCAGACATAGCGAAAAGGTATGTCAACATGGTGCATGTCCTTTTCAAAATCCCTCATGGCTCCTTTCTTGCAAGATGGGTCTTCACTAGAGTCACATAAAAATGCTTTTCTCCCAATTATTCCAGGTTTTCGGCTCGGCGATTTGATGGTAGGAAGCGTAGGATGTTGTAAAGAGATAGGGTCTTGTTTTCAGAGTGGCATTATTTCAATTCCACGATTGGTAGTGTTGGTGGCATTGATGGCGAAGTAAATTCCTTGGTCTGTGGCGCGTCAATCATGAATTGATTTTCTATCATTTCGCTAAACATTCAAAAAAAAAATAAAAGAAAAATAATGATCAATGATTACTGCTTTATTATAAATAGGCAAAATATAGTTTTTAGGTATATCATAAATAAACCCTGCTGTGGTCACTAGGACAAAAGTTTAATTTCACAATGCCGACAACTTGGCAGTCTTATGAGAAAATCGGCTGGGCTCTATGAATACACCTTCTCCATATAATTATAATTAAAAATACTAAATAATTAGAGCCCAGTCATCGTATTTCTGCCAAACACTCTGTTTCGTCAACCTCAAATACTTTTAAGTCTTGAGAGCAAACTGGCTAGGCACTTGGTCCTGCACGTTTTTCACAGCGCAACTCGTTGAGTTCTTTAATTAGTGCATGAAATAATTTATCGGTTTTTACCTTGTTGCTCATAGTCCTAGTTGTTGCGGTTTATGTTGCCCCTTAGGTCACTGTTGCTGGAGTGTATTCTTTCTGTGTGAAAACAGTTACAATTAAATAGCCAAAGTCCCTCCAACTGACCTTTCCCTAGAGCCAATGAGAATGATTGTGTAAAAATCACAGAGAAATATTTTTAATCAAACAAAAACTGCTTAGATTAGTCGGTACAACTTTAGCTGTTTATGAATTACTGTGTATACACAGAAATCGTTCACTCCAGCAACAGTGGCTAAAGAAACACCATCTACTGCAACTTTCAGGACTGTCGGCATTGAGGTAAGACTTAATAAACAAATCTTTTACACTAGTCGAAGAATTCTACTAGTTGCGCAATGGAAAAGGTATATTCCCAGACCCTAGAGAGGTTGCTCTAAAGGCTGAAAATTCGTTGAATTCGACCAAATTGACTCTTTGTCAGAGAAGTAACAACTGGGCTCGAATTATCAATGATTAATTTTACTTAGATTTTTCGAGCTATGGAAAAGGTGTACTCCAATAACCTAGCCGATTCGCCTTCACGACTGCACAGTCTTTGGTGTTGACAGGTTTGTTTTCTTTGGTCTGAGATAAAACAGCCAGGTTATAATTATTGATTATTAATTATACTTAGTACTTCTCACTGTGGAGAGAGTGTACTCGTTTAATATATTTAGTTTGCTCTTGAGACTGTGACATCTTTGTCATTGATAAATGCAAATTTATCTGAGAGAGTAATAGTAGTAATATATGAGCAGATCTCCCTACCAAGTGTTTTTTTGTGGATTTGATCTTGGAGTTGAGACAATGGGTTACGGCGTTGGATGAATTCGCCGAGTTTATATTGTATTTTACTTGAGGGGTACTTGAGTGGCATTTGAATGGCATTTAAGTGGCATTCGAGTTTTGATTATTTTTTTACTTGATTTGAACTCATATGGCATCTAGATTTTGAATGTATGGCATTTAAGTTTTGATAATTTTTTTACATAACTCGAACTCATATGGCATCTTGAGAGAAAGGAGAGAGGAAAAGAGGAGAGAGAGGAGAGAGGAGATACATCTACATTGAATAAATACATTGATTAAAAATGAAACAATATGTGAATATATACATTTATTGTATAATAAGTAGGGATACATAAAGAGAACATATTAAATATTGTAAGCTTGAAATAGTTCCAATATCATTTCAAATGAAAAAATGGATGATGAGAGATTTTCATCCGTTTGTATGTATCTACATATATCTGATTGAAAATGATATAATAATTCAGTAGTCCATTGTATTGAAATCAATTTTTGAGTGAGCTCTTTATTCCACACTTTTCTTTGAATTTTCTTTAAGTAATCATTAATACTGACAGTTTTTGACATTTTTACAACTGTTTGAAAATTGTTTTTAGTCATAAGCTTAAATATTTCTACTGAATTGTCAACGTATTTATGTGTAGTGTATGGTCGGTATTGTATCGGTGAAAGTTCTCCATGTAAAGAAGCTACAGTTAGCAAATGCTTTTTTTAAAAAAACACATCAAAATCGACAAATTACTTCTATAGATAGTTCAAGTTTACAATATTTGAGAATTAATCACAATAGAAACATTAAGCCTACTTGATAAAAAAGAATTTGACTGTTAAATTTAACTAATTGATTCAATGTCATTATTTGGATCTTTTGAAATAAACATTTCAATGAAAACATCATATTTAGTCTTTGACACACTTGAAACCATTTTCCAGTAAATTTCACCAACAATATTTCAGAAATTTTTACTAGATATTTACAAGAAAAATGAGGTATTTTGGTAAAATATTCTTTTATTACATTCCTTTTTTAATTTTTTATGTTTTAAAACAGGGTTTTATTACAAAGTTTTTTTGTTTTTTCAACTTTTTAAAAAAATAATCATTATAATATATAGTTTTCGATATTGTTTTTAAAAAAATAAATATTTATAGAGATTTTCACTTTATATTCTTTTATTCCATTCAATTTTCAATAATTTTTTGAGTGAGGATTTTATCCTACACCTTTCTTTTTAAATTTTTTTATTTTTTTAAAAAATAATCATTGAAATATATAGTTTTCGATATTATTTTAAAAACAATGTATATATATATATAGAGTTTTTCACTTTATATTTACAAACCTTTGGTATTTGGGAAAATATTTTTTTATTTCATTCAATTTTCAATAATTTTTTGAGTGAGAATTTTATCCTACACAATCCTTTTAAATTTTTTATGTTTCAAAACAGAGCTTTATTACATTTTTTGAACTTTTTAAAAAATAATCATTGAAATATATAGTTTTCGATATTTTTTGATTTTTTTTGTACTTCTTAACTTTTTTAAAAACTGTCAAAAAATCACCAAATTACCTCTCTAGATGAATAAAATTTACAAGTAAATAATTGTAATAGAAAATACCATATCTAGTTTTTACATTCATAAAACTGTTTTATAGTAAATTTTCTGTAATACAAACTACTATAGCTTACGATATCAATGGTTACAAAGTGCTTTTCTTGAACAATGTCTTCTTTGATGTTCTTCTGGTATATTATTAGACCCAGGGAGGAACTCTTGTATTCCGTATTCTCTGTGATCCAATAATTGACTAAAATACAAAAGTTAATCATTATATAAATAAATTTTACCGAATTTAAATTTTACTCTTAGCTACATTAGATAGTTTACATTTACATTATATATAACAGGAAAATAACTCACTGAGTTACATCATTCAGCTCAATATTTCTTAGGGAAAGTTCTTTACTCTGTTTTCTTTTTACGATATAATGGACTAAAATAAAAAATGATGTATTAGTATAGTATGATTAAAATTAATGTAAAATAAATATAAACTTTTGTTATTTTTTCAACTTCTATGTAAAAGAAATACACTGATTACACATTTTTTCAACTTCTAGCGAAAAAAAATACACTGATTACACAAAAAAAAACCTTTTTTTTAATTCGAAATATATATAATTTAAAAATGTTTTACAAAAAATGTTTATCAATTGATCATTTATGTGAAAAACTAAACATTTTTGTAAAATAATTATAACCTTTTGTTACTTTTTAAACTTTTATGTAAAAAAAATACACTGATTGCACAAAAAAGTACACTGATTGCACAAAAAAGCACACTGATTGCACAAAAAGTCCTTTTTTTAATCCGAAATATATATAATTTAAAAATGTTTTTACAAAAAATGTTTATCAATTGATCATTTATGTGAAAAACTAAACATTTTTGTAAAATAATTATAACCTTTTGTTATTTTTTAAACTTTTATGTAAAAAAAATACACTGATTGCACAAAAAAGTCCTTTTTTTAATCCGAAATATATATAATTTAAAAATGTTTTACAAAAAATGTTTATGAATTTATCATTTATGTGAAAGACTAAACATTTTTGCAAAATAATTATAACCTTTTGTTATTTTTTAAACTTTTATGTAAAAAAATACACTGATTAGGTTTTTCATTGTAAGAATACACAAAATTTTCACAAAATCAACTTTTTAAAATTATGGTAAAAATTAATAAAACTTACCTATAGTGATATGAATCCCTTGAGTTATAGATTAGCTTCTCGAGAGTTTGTTCTCCACAGCTTTCTTTTTCAGCATCATCGAAGTGGTTGAGAAAATCCTCAGATTTTGGATTATCAGCCAGTTCCGAGGCTTGGACGAAGGCTTGATGAGCTGCGAGTACACTGATGTTGTAGAAAATTGAATTGTCTGCGTTTCGACTCAGACCCTTGAACAGAATAACTCCAAATCTCTCCGATGTCACAGCAGAAGCTATTTGATGAGGAATGCGCATATCTCCGATCAGTAATTCTTCATCTACAACACTTCTGTATTGAACTAGAAGAGTCTCTTCATTTCCATTCCATCGTCTGTCAGACTTTGTTATAACTTCAGGGTTTTGGAAACATATGACACTATCTGTTGGGAAATCCTGAAGATTAGCTACCTCGAAATAAGCATTGATTTGTCGCATACTTTTTTCTGGTAATACATCAAACACATTCTTACACCTCAAAGTAGTTCCTGTTTCTGTAGCAGCACGAAAAATTGCTTTTCCAGTCTTTTCAACACCCATGTAGATCAAAACCAGTGGTCTTATTTGCGAAGCTTCATTGACAAGTAATCCCGCCGCTAATGGAATAGTGCTCTTCACTCTAACTACCTTTCCATCCTTTTTATAGTTGTATATGATGGTACAGTTCGTTTCATCATGGAGCTCAACGGTTAACACCTGCATAACTGTAGGTATTGGTAAATCTTCAACTTTGACTATGTTTTCAATGTTTCTTCTGGAAGCCGGAGATAGAGTACTTAACAGAGAGGCGCTTTTGATGATGAGAGTTGCCAGAGTATTCAGACTGGCGCTTTGAAAGGGGATCATAGTGCGTTGAAGAAGTACATTGTCATCAATCACCTTATCTTGTGAAGGTTTTGGTTCTTTATTCTTCAGTTGTTTTGATATGATTTGTGTCGACATTCTAAAAGATAAAGTAAAAATCCATGTTATGATTTCTTTTTCAAACCAATTTGAAGATATATATATACATATATATATATTTACTCAATATCATACCACTGTTAGTATCTAAATCGATAAAAATTAAATTTATACTCAATCAAGTTGACTTACCTCCAAACAGAAAAGTCCTTCTAGCAGTTGTAGTAGATGATGTTGTAGTAGATCTTGCTCCTTCAGTTGCTAATGTCGAAGTGACTGCTTTCTGTGTAAAAACAGTGCTTCTTATATAGCTGAAATCATGTCATTTATCATAAGGTTAAATTAATGAAACATTGTTTCTACGGAAGAACACCAATGCTTTCGCGGGAATAAATAATTTATTTTCACGCGAATACAAACCAATGCTTTCGCGGGAATAAACATTTTATTTTCACGCGAATGGAAACTGTTGCTTTCGCGGGAATGAATACTTTATTTTCACGCGAATACAAACCAATGCTTTCGCGGGAATAAACATTTAATTTTCACGCGAATGGAAACTGTTGCTTTCGCGGGAATGAATACTTTATTTTCACACGAATACAAACCAATGCTTTCGCGGGAATAAACATTTAATTTTCACGCGAATGGAAACCGTTGCTTTCGCGGGAATGAATACTTTATTTTCACGCGAATACAAACCAATGCTTTCGCGGGAATAAACATTTTATTTTCACGCGAATGGAAACTGTTGCTTTCGCGGGAATGAATACTTTATTTTCACGCGAATACAAACCAATGCTTTCGCGGGAATAAACATTTAATTTTCACGCGAATGGAAACTGTTGCTTTCGCGGGAATGAATACTTTATTTTCCCGCGAATACAAACCAATGCTTTCGCGGGAATAAACATTTTATTTTCACGCGAATGGAAACTGTTGCTTTCGCGGGAATGAATACTTTATTTTCACGCGAATACAAACCAATGCTTTCGCGGGAATAAACATTTAATTTTCACGCGAATGGAAACTGTTTCTTTCGCGGGAATGAATACTTTATTTTCACGCGAATACAAACCAATGCTTTCGCGGGAATAAACATTTAATTTTCACGCGAATGGAAACTGTTGCTTTCGCGGGAATAAATACTTTATTTTCACGCGAATACAAACCAATGCTTTCGCGGGAATAAACATTTTATTTTCACGCGAATGGAAACTGTTGTTTTCGCGGGAATGAATACTTTATTTTCACGCGAATACAAACCAATGCTTTTGCGGGAATAAACATTTAATTTTCACGCGAATGGAAACTGTTGCTTTCGCGGGAATGAATACTTTATTTTCACGCGAATACAAACCAATGCTTTCGCGGGAATAAACATTTTATTTTCACGCGAATGGAAACTGTTGCTTTCGCGGGAATGAATACTTTATTTTCACGCGAATACAAACCAATGCTTTCGCGGGAATAAACATTTAATTTTCACGCGAATGGAAACTGTTGCTTTCGCGGGAATGAATACTTTATTTTCACGCGAATACAAACCAATGCTTTCGCGGGAATAAACATTTTATTTTCACGCGAATGGAAACTGTTGCTTTCGCGGGAATGAATACTTTATTTTCACGCGAATACAAACCAATGCTTTCGCGGGAATAAACATTTAATTTTCACGCGAATGGAAACTGTTGCTTTCGCGGGAATGAATACTTTATTTTCACGCGAATACAAACCAATGCTTTCGCGGGAATAAACATTTTATTTTCACGCGAATGGAACCCATTGCTTTCGCGGGAATAAACAATTTATTTTCACGCGAATACAAACCAATGCTTTCGCGGGAATGAAAGATTTATTTTCACACATTCACCTATATAAGAGACAACGGTTTCAGACAGAAAGCATCCAGTTCAACAACAGTGAGCAAAGGAGCAACATCTATCTACTACATCTTCCATTGCAACTACTAAGAGTTCTCTCTTCATAAAGGTAAAACTTAAACTCAAATATTTCCGCTAGCTAACACAACTATCTGAAGGCTTTATGACATATCTATCTTTAAATTGGTTATAAAGAATTGAACCAATTTTTTCTGTTTTTTTCAGAATGAATACTCAAGTCGTAGAAAGTCAACCATTGTATCTAAAGTCGGAATCTCAGCCTGATGAAAAGGTAAGAATTAATAAAAAATACTATTTAACACCTGTTGAACACCTTTAATTATTTTAGTTATCTAATTATCGCTTGTATTTTAGAACAATGCAACAACAAAACCAATCTACTTAAAGGACTTCCTTCCAGAAATGTATCATAACTATGTGATAAATAACGATGTTGTTGAAAAAAAAGCTGTAGAACGTTTGACATTTCAAGTTATAATATTCTGTATAACTCAACACATGATGAGTATGGGGATGTGTTGTAAGAAACGTGATATATCTACAGAACGTTTTGATGACATTATAAAAAACGGTTTCGAAATCGTTTTGTCAATGGTGGAAGTCGTTAATATTAATAATTTTTTAAAAGAAATTGAAAGAAGTGCTTGGAATCAAATAGTTTTCAAAAAATTATACAACATGACATGGAACAAAAAAACTTTTTATAAATTCAGAAAGCATATTTATAATTATGTCCAAATAGATAAAGCTCTATCCTCTTCTGTAGGTATTTTAGAATTAATGTTGGAAGCGTTTCATACATATTTATGAAAAATTTTTAGTTGTTTTTTATTATTTTACAATATTTTTATTTTGTTCAAACTATTATATTTTATTTCTTACCAATTTAGATGTTAAAAGCGGTATGATATTAAGTAAATACATATATATATATATTTGAATGCATCCTTTGTTGTCTGTCTCCACATCCCAATAGTTTAATAAGCACATTCTCAATCTACCATAACTCTATGATCTTAACTGCTTTTGGCATAAATACATATATATATATATATAAGACACTCTAAGTAATAAATACACTCTTAGCCACTCATGCAAATATTACCCTTTTATTTTTAGAATGTTATGGATGCTCTTTCTGAAGAGCTCCTTAGCACAGATCCATATCCAACAGAAAATAAAATGAAAAACGGCAAAACAACTCCTAAGAGAAGGAAAACTGCTCCAAAAAAGCGAATAGTAAGGAAACGAAAACAAACAGTGAGAAAACAAACTACTTCCGTTGATAAGCAAACAATGGAGAGTGCAGCTATAACTCATTTAACAGTTGAATGTCTCAACGAAAGGAGAGCTAGGAAATTAGAAAAGTCTAAAGGTTCTCAAGTGATTGACTCACCAAAAGTTCCGATTTGCAAAACATTTGAAGATCTTCCTATCCCAAGCATTATGCGAGTGACTGGTGTGATACATCCATCAAGTAAGGAGAAGTGTAGATATTCTCAAGTACACTACCATGATCCTTCAGATATAAATGAACTCGAACCCAAAATACTCCTCTGTCCAGTTGAAATAGCTAAAAACTTCAACTGTGATAATTACCCCCCTCCGTTTAACGTTGTATATTTGGGTAGAAAGGGAAAACCAAAAAATAAAAACGTTCTTTGGTATGATGTCAGACGTGTTAGCAGACATCCTCTAAGCAAAAAGAAAACTGAAGAGGAATCACTATATTTTAGTACATTGACTAAATGTCAGCTCAAACGCTTCTTGAACATCAACACCCTCAATAGTTTTCAACCCGGTGCTATTTTTCCTTACCAAGATGTTGTTGATAGATTCGTTCCTCATCGATTTAAAGGAGGTCAGTCGAATGTAATTTGTATCCGTTATAGCATTGAACAATGTGGAGAAACGCTGTTGAAGACGCTCGCCATACCAGACAAATATGCTTCAGAAGCTAACAAATATACTCCAGGTGTGATGATCTACAGAGGAAAAACAACCCACGGAAAATTTAAGACAGAATACGATCTTTCATTTTGCTCTCCATACCGTCTCGGTCAAATGTATTGGAAACAATATTGTGATCAAGCAAAGCACAACAAAACAATATTAGAAATTGATGATGATGATGATGAACTTGAAGATTTTCTATGTGGAGACTTTGATGATTTTGAGACAGGATATGTTGCTGAAAAAAAATGATGAGTGTTTTAGCGATGGATAGTCTCTAATTCAAAAAACAAGTTGGACAATGTGACTTGGTGAGCTATTTCCCTTTTCTATATAATGTAAACTATCCAATGTAACTAAAGCTATAATTCAATTTCATGTAATTATTTTAAATTTTTTCCCTACTTATTACACAATAAATGTATATATTCACATATTGTTTCATTTTTAATCACTGTATTTATTCAATGTAGATATATCTCCTCTCTCCTCTCTCCTCTTTTTATCTCTCCTCTCTCTCAACATACTCTCTCCTCTACCAAATACTCCTCTCTCCTCTCTTGCAGTTATTTCCCAAATACTGTAGATTTTAACCATCTAGAGGTCTAATTTGGTAATTTTCCAACATATTTTATAGCATTTAATATACTTATTATGTAATAAATGTATATTATTCAATGTAAATGTAAATATATCCATAAATATGTACATAATTATCCATATATACATAAATGTATAAAAAACTAAAAAAAAATCTCTCCTCTCTCTCCTCTCTCTTCTCTCCTCTCTCATCTCTCCTCTCCCCTCTCTCCAGAAGATTTTCCCTACTTATTATGTAATCAGGTATATAAACATATAATTTTTCATTTTTGATCAATATATTTGTTCAATGTAGATATATCTCCTCTCTCTATGTAGATATAAATATAGCCATAAATATGTACATAACTAACCATATATACATGAATGTATAGAAAACTAAAAAACTCTCTCCTCTCTCTCCTCTCTCATCTCCCATCTCTCCTCTCTCCTCTCCCCTCTCTCTCAAGATACCATATGAGTTCGAGTTATGTAAAAAAGTTATCAAAACTTGAATGCCATACATTCAAAATCTATATGCCATATAAGTTCAAATTAAGTAAAAAACTAATCAAAACTCAAATGCCACTCAAATGCCACTCAAGTACCCCTCAAGTAAAATACAATATAAACTCGGCGAATTCATCCAACGTCGTAACCCATTGCCTAAACTCCAAGGTCAGATCCACAAAAAAACACTTG
>CALYOO010000558.1:0-22422 GCA_945261195.1 Cryptosula pallasiana
CAACAGTTTCTATTCGCGTGAAAATAAATTATTTATTCCCGCGAAAACAACGGTTTCCATTCGCGTGAAAATAAAATTTGTATTCCCGCGAAAGCAACAGTTTCTATTCGCGTGAAAATAAATTATTTATTCCCGCGAAAACAACTGTTTCCATTCGCGTGAAAATAAAGTCTTTATTCCCGCGGAAAGCATTGGTTTGTATCCGCGTGAAAATAAAATTTGTATTCCCGCGAAAGCAACAGTTTCTATTCGCGTGAAAATAAATGATTTATTCCCGCGAAAACAACTGTTTCCATTCGCGTGAAAATAAAGTCTTTATTCCCCGCGAAAGCATTGGTTTGTATCCGCGTGAAAATAAAATTTGTATTCCCCGCGAAAGCAACAGTTTCTATTCGCGTGAAAATAAATTATTTATTCCCGCGAAAACAACTGTTTCCATTCGCGTGAAAAATAAAGTCTTTATTCCCCGCGAAAGCATTGGTTTGTATCCGCGTGAAAATAAAATTTGTATTCCCGCGAAAGCAACAGTTTCTATTCGCGTGAAAATAAATTATTTATTCCCGCGAAAGCATTGGTTTTCGCGTGGACAAAATTCTGATTCATAGTTATATTATAAAGAAGGTTGGTATTCATAGAGTTCAACCAGTGCAGCTTTACCTATTTAAGAGCCACTGTTTTCACACAGAAAAGCATCCAGTTCTACAACAGTGATCGGAGGAGCAACATCTACTACTACATCCACTGACTATTAAAAGTTTTTCTGTGTGAATTTGAAAATTTTCATTGAAGCTAAGACTTAATTATCCGCCTTAATTATCTCACTTAAGTTTTTGTCTACTTAAAAAGTAATGCTTTCACATAATAAATCACTCGTTCTAACAACAGTAACTGAAGCCTCAACATCTACTATATAATATACCAACTGACTACTAGGAGTTTTAATTCACAAGGTAAAATTTATTAGCTGAGACATTTAACTTACCTTTTTATGTGCTATTGTCACTTCTATTAAAAAGTAATGATTTTTATTGTTATTATAGTGCTATGGAAACAGAAGAGGATGATACTGATGTAGACATACATAAGGAATGGGGAATGGCTCATGAAAAATCAAAATGATATCGGTTTTTCAAACGCTGATAATGAATACATGAATGATGAATGCAATGCTGAATATGAAAATGAAATGGAGATGGAACTTGAAAATGCTTTTCAAGACAAACCTTCGACTTTTCAAGTTTCAGCAACTACTGAAAATACAACAGCCTTTGATAAGCAGTAAGTTTTTAAAATCATAAATTAATAACATTAGTAGAGTAATTTTTTTGCTTTTTTTTTATACTCATCTCATGAATCAGCAAAAATAATGCGTTATCTCTTTATTGTAGACAGGACTCAGAATATCAGAGAATTAATGTAAAAGAGGGAGTTGGGAATTCATGTCATAGTACACAGTAAGTTTTTAAAAACTTAACTAATAATAATGTTTGAGTCTTTTTTTCCTAATTCCATTTTAAAAATTAGTTGATAATGGTGTTTAAGTCATTTTTTTTCTTCTGTTACATTTTATATAAAATGTATGTGAATGTTTTATAGAACAACTATTATGTGTTAACATTTCTATTGTAGACAAAGTTTAAATTATCGGGAGGAGAATGTAGAAGAAAAAAACCCTGAAATTTTCCCCCAATTGGAAATGGTTAGAAGAAAATCTCATTTGTTTTCGTTTACCTGATGAAACAATCAATCAAATAGGATTTGGTGCTGAGCCCTTCACCACCAAAGACTAGCATAATAGCTCAAGATATAGAGCCGGTTGTGGAGGAGATAGTTGAAGAAAATGAGAATGGTCCAATGATAGAAAATGAAGAAGAAGAAGAAGAAGAAGAAGAAGAAGAAGAAGAAGAAGAAGAAGAAGAAGAAGAAGAAGAAGAAGAAGAAGAAGAAGAAGAAGAAGAAGAAGAAGAAGAGGAAGAAGCACACGAGGAAGAACAAGAAGAAGAAGAAATGGAAGATTTAAATTTTGAAAGACCTACCCGAGCATCAACCCTAGGTATTGTTGATGATAGCACAGCTCCAACTTTTCAAGATGAAGAATGGGATGATTTGATAGCTAGATATTGGGGAGCTATGAAAACGAAACATAGAGCTGGAAAAGTCATAGAACTTTTAAATGTAAGACTTTGGGATGGGATTCCAAGAGACCAAGCTGATACCTACCAAAATGACTATCATGATTCAAGAGTGTTAGAATTGCTAAAAAAAGTTTGGAGACAATTGAGCTCGAGAGCAAAAGTCAACTGTAGCGTAGGTTGTATACTAGAAAATAAAAATGATGGTGAACTCCGATACTTTCACTCATCATCAAACAATGCTACCGTATATCCAAAAGCTAAACTGATTGAAACTGAAGGAGATCTTGATGACTTCTTTGTTGATGTTATGGAGACTGATCATCGTACAAATAGCTTGAGACGGAGACCAAATACGACTTGGAGATTGATGTTAATCACAAACATTTCGTTTTATTTCTACAAACTACTCGGAATGGGAAAAGTTGGATCACCACCAGAGCATTTACCCTCTCACCTCCTTAACAACAGACACATACGAACCATGTTAAAAACACAAAAGGAAAACGAATTACCGACAATCTTTGTTTTTTTAGATGTCTAGCATTACACAAAGAACTACAAAAAAACGGTGGAATTGCAAAAGATCCGATAATTAAGGAGGTGAAGGGAGTACCAACAACAATATCATAGTTTTCATCTATGGTGATAGTGGTAAAAGGGTGTGATGGGAAAGGAGTGACAGAAGCTGATTTATTGCTTTTGGAGCGAGCATTTCAACTGAAGATAACAGTGTTTTTCTTTAAATGATGATATGACTTCAACAGTTATTTGGAATTCAAACTCCAGTTATAAGGAGAATCTATATTTGGATCTTTATATCAATCACTTCAGTCTTATTACAAACTTGGAAGGATATGTCAAAGCCTACAGATGTCCAACCTGTTCTACTTGTTATGATAGATTGGGGAATCTGAAAAGACACAGATGTTCAATCTCAGAGGCAACAACTATGCAGTTTTCTGGAGGGCAATACAGTCCTACTGCTACAATATTCGACAAACTGAAGGTTCAATTCGGGATAGATATCGGGTCAGATGATTCCTTGAGATACTATCCATTTTTTGCAACATTTGACATAGAGTGTTTGTTACCTAATTGCGAAAAAGATCGAGATACAGACACAACCATTTACACGGAATGAGCATAAACTTTTAAGTATTTCAATTTGTTCAAATGTACCAGGCTTCAACAACCCGCGTTGTATTGTCAATAATGGGGATGATGATGAATGCGTTGGAAAGTTCATTGAATACTTGGATGATATTAGTGAAGAATCATATAGCCGATTGGAAAAACAATTTTCGCGAATCATAAAACAGATAGAAGGTGAATTACAACGACTGGAAGAAGCTGAAGAAAAGTTTCGTAGTGATTTTGAAAAAAATCGTTTCAGACGTAGAACAGGAGCTGAAAAAGTTCTGGATGATTTGTACAGCTATATGAAAAAACTCCCTATTCTAGGTTTCAATTCACAGACTTATGATGTCAATGTGATGAAAGGAAAACTGCTTCAAAAATTGAAAGATGTCTCCGACACAGATTTTGATTTTGTTATAAAAAAAGGAACCAAGATGCCTGTTATCGGAATAGGATCTTTTTTGTTTTTAGATTGTACAAACTTCATCGCTCCTGGATATAGCTATGAAATGTATCTCAAAGCATACAAATGTGAAGCCGGAAAAGGATTTTTTCCTTATGAATGGATGAAAGACTTGGAACAACTTAATCAAGAACATCTACCTCCAAGAGAAGCTTTTTACAGTTCTTTAAAACAAAAGAATATCAGTGAAGAAGAGTACATAATTTGTCAAGAAGCATGGAAAAATAACGACATGAAGACAATGAGGGATTTTTTAAAATGGTACAACAACTTGGATGTAAAACCATTTGTTCAAGCGTTGGAAAGACAAAGATCAATCTACAGAGAGCATGGGATTGATATGTTAAAAGATGGTATATCTTTACCAGGATTAGCGATTCGATGGATGTTTAACAAAGCACCTCAACCACCACCTCCATACCTCTCTACATACTTGAATTTTGATGAACTTGGTAACTCGTTTCGTCAGACCTCTCCCAATTTGTCTGCTTGACAACTGCAATGCAGAACTTTATCCTCTAATAAAGAAAAATATAGTTGGTGGGCCAAGTCTAGTGATGCATAGATATCACGAAAAAGGTATAACTAAAATTAGAGAACATTGGTTGGGAAAAGAAGCAAAGATTTGCGATAGAATCTATGGAGTTGATGCAAATGCGCTCTATTTATGGTGTATGATGCAATCAATGCCTACTGGCTATCCTCGAAGAAGAAAAATCGAAAACTCCTTTGTCGCTGAACCAGTAAAATTTAGCAAGATAGCTCATAGCTGGTTACAGTTCCAAATGTTCTCAAAAAAAATCAATATCAGACATCAGCTCAATGGAGGAGAAGTTACTCTCGGACAGCGAGGATTACCAGTTGATGGTTTCTGTGTTGAAAATCGTCATGTCTTTCAATTCCACGGATGTTTTTGGCATGGACACGACTGCTCTTATAACAACGCTAAAGAACAAGAGCTTCAAGCTACTGGAAGAAAATCAAAAGCAAATCTGTTTAAAACTACGATGGAAAATGAAGAATATCTTCGAGCATTAGGTTACACTGTAATCTCGATTTGGGAGTGTGACTGGATGAATCGTGTAAAAACTCATACAAATTTACAAAAATTTGTCAACACGTTTTACAATTCTTTCTACCCTAAAATACTTGAAAAAAAGCTGAATCAAGAAGAAGTGTTGGAGAGAGTTCAATCAGAAGAATTCTTCGGATTTGTTGAATGTGACATCGAAGTTCCTGAGGAAGAGGAAGAAAAGTTCTCCGAAATGCCTCCGATTTTTAAAAATACGATGTTAACCAGAGAACACTTGAGCGATGAAATGAAAGTCTTTGCTGAAGCCGAAGGGTTTTTAAAGACTCCTCAACGCTCATTAGTTGGAAGTATGTACGGAGATAAGATATTGCTAATGAGTCCTTTGTTGAAATGGTACTTGAAACAAGGATTGAAAGTCACCAAAGTTTATCAGCTAATAGAATATATTCCTAGAAAAGCTTTTGAAGCTTTTGGAACATCGGTTTCAGACGCTAGGAGAATGGGAGATGCAGACCCTAGTCAAGAATTACTCGCTACTACTAGCAAGTTGGTAGGAAATGCTGCTTATGGAAAAACGATCACTGATAAAGAAAAACATACCACCATCAAGTTCATCGAAGGCGCCAGAAAAGCTTCATTTCGTATCAGAGGAAACAAATTTATCGCCATGGAAGAGATAGCAGATGATTTTTATGAAATCGTAACCTGTAAACAGCTAGTAAGTTTTAAAACAATTATTTTGCAATTCAAAATTTATATTCCACAAGTTTACTTTGCTAATCAGTATCACCATCATTTCAGCTAACTATGAATGTTCCAGTACACTTGGGTTTCTCCGTGCTACAGTATGCTAAACTGAGAATGCTACAGTTTTACTACGACTTTATGGATAAGTAAGTGAAACCTAATTCCCTACCATTATTATGTGTAAGTAAGTAAAACTTCCAAATAATTGAAATCGAAACAAACTTTTTATTTATAGGTATATTGACAGAAGTGATTTCCAATATGTTGAAATGGATACAGATAGCGCATACATGGCGTTGAGCGGAACATTAGAAACACTGGTAAAACCAAGTATGAAAAAAGAGTTTTACAATGAATATGGTGATTGGTTTCCACGCCCATACTGTGACAAACATAGGGATGAGTTTTTAAGAACCAAAACAATGGGTTTAGAATGGAGCACGCAAGACTGTTGTGAAAAAGTACTAAAACACGGAAAAAGAACACCCGGGCTGTTTAAAGAGGAACTTACCGGAGATGGAATTGTTGCACTTAACTCTAAATCCTATTACTGCTGGGGAGAAAAAGGAAACAAGTTTAGCTCAAAAGGTTTGAACAAACGAATTAATCAATTGAACAAAGACAGTTATCTAAATGTATTGAACACAAAAAAGTCGTTTATGGGTAAAAATCGAGGATTTGTAGTAAAGGATCAAAAAATGTTGACATACAACCAAATAAAACGAGGTCTCACATATTTTTATGCTAAAAGACGAGTGTGTTCTGATGGAGTATCTACCGAGCCTACTTTGGCTTAAATAAAAACCTTCATAATAGACTTCTTTTACCACAGTTACTATAACTATATATATATGTATATAAAATACAAAAAATCTTTCATCATCCTTATAAATATCGATAAAGAATAGATGAATATTTAACCTTATCATCCGATATATTTTATAGCATTCAATGTATATATGAGTTCGAATTATGTATCTAGCTATATTATATGATGAGATTTTACCCCTACTTATTATGTAATAAATGTATATAGTCATACATTGATTCGCTTTTAATCAATGAATTTATTCAAGGTAGATACATCTCCTCTCTCCTCTCTCTCAAGATGCTATATGAGCTCGAGTTATGAAAAGAAATTATCAAAACTTAAATGCCATACATTCAAAATGTATATACCATATAAGTTCAAATTACGTAAAATAATAATCAAAACTCGAATGCCACTTAAATACCACTCAAATGCCACTCAAGTACCCCTCAAATAAAACACAATATAAACTCGGCGAATTCATTCAACGCCGTAACCCATTGCATAACCCCAGATTATGACCCCACAAAAAAACACTTGATAGGGAGATCTGCTCATATATTACTACTTATATATATAACATAAATTATTATTAATTAAATAAAGATAATAATAATACTAAAAACAATGCTAATAATAATAAATATTATTGATAAAAAAATTACATATACATACACAACATTACATTGATTGTATCGATACACATACATACATACACACATAATAAAATAATATATATATAATAATAATATTATATATATATATTAATTATAATAATAATAATAATAATATATATTAATATTATCACTGTTATATATATATATTGTTATTATTATTAATTATTATCAGTGAGAGAGATAGTAGACACTGAGTCTGATGCTAATAATTATAATAATAATAATTAATAATAATTAATAATAATAATGATTATTATTAATTATTATGAATGAATGGTTGGTAGTAGAAGACAGATGAGAAGTGGTGTGGTTAATGCGTACTATTAGTCTATTAATGTCGTGACAAACAACTCAAGGAACAATACCAATGCACAGCACTGAAAACAAGAATGACATACCATATTGACACGAAAATAACAAATTGGAAAAAAGAATAAAGGTCGCAACAACAAACAAACAAAGGCGACAAACAATAATAATAATAATACTGCTTCCAAAACTAACCATCATTCATCCACACAAAAACGACCTTGACATCCTGTGCATTGTGGGAGCGAAGAGAACAAGAACACAACTCCCGTAAAAGTTTCTTGTTATCAGATTTTATTTTTTATTGGCCATAATTGTTTTGAAGTAGCAAATGTGCCCAGCCAATGCAATGAGTGAGTGCAACAAGTAATACTCAAAGTCCACAAAGAGTGTCGAGGTAACATTAATGTAGTTGTTTGAAGTTAATTGCAATGTAAATAAAGAACTCAATCAACTCAATTATCATTAAATTTTTTGAACATTGTTTGTTTCATATTAGGGTTTATCTACTCTTGGATCATGTGGTTAAGACCGCACGAGAAAACTCATTCTCGATCAAAAGCAAAAAAGTATTTCAAGCAAAGATAAAATAGGTCGACCAAAAAATTGAAACGTCAGCAATGATGCTTTCATATCACCATTAAAAATTAAAATTAATTTCAATGGAGCAACCATGTTCATGCGGGAGAGAGCAGCTCATGCATGCAGCTCATGCAGCTCATGCAGCTCATGCTCATAACATGCAGTATAAATGTAAATAATGACAGTGAGGTTAGCAGCACACAGAGTAACAACAATAAATAGTAGAAGGACCAGACAGGCAGGCAGCGGATAAAATAATTATTATTAAATTATTTATTATTATTTATATAAATAACGAATCAATCAATGTCACAATCATGATCATCGATGATCATCATAGTAGTCACTAGCACTACTACTACTATACTAATAACAATCTAACAACTAGCATGAAAAAACGTCTGTTTTATTTAGAATAAATGTTTATAACAACAACATAAATATTTATAATAACACTTATTTATAATCATTTATAAACAATAATAATTATTTGAAAAAGAAAGAATAATAATAAATAAGTATTATTATATTATTATTATAATAATTATTTATTAATTATAGTAATGAAAAGGTCATAATTATTTAGTATTCACTCACCAACAGTTACCAAATCCTCATCATCACTATCTCCATCAGTCTCTAAACCACTCTCATCACTATTACAGAGATCGTTAAAAACATCGAGATCATCAATGCAAAATCTTTGAGAATTATTCATATTGCCGTGTTAGCGTTCCTCTGGCTCAAACTAGAATGAATTCTTTAGCGCCAAAATTAGAAGGCATAGACTGTCTGAAAAAAACATCCTATCGAAGAAAGATTGGCAAATACGATAGTATAAAAATCTTTTTTGTCAGTCTTAGAAACAACAGAGAAATAAACTTAAAAAGCAATAGAGTGCGAATTCCGAGCACAGTCATATGCAGTATCGCTAGCCGGAAGTGTAGCTACGAGTTGAATCGTGTGACGTAATTAATGTGTTAAGCAAGGTGTTCAATTTATATTGATGTGGTTGTGAAAGAGCAGGTGGCAGGTTTCAGCTGAAGGACGCTCAGCTTTCGCCATGTATGACTCTAATTCAGATGAGGAACTTTCGGGTATGATTGGACGAGTTGTTTAATTCAATATAGCTCTGTTATTTTTCTAATGTTGCCGTTTAAGATTAGCATTAAATGTTGCAGACAGTGAGGGAAGACGTGATGGAGCCACAAATTTTCAATGGCGGTTGTAGAACGGTAAGTAAGTTGGAGAATAGTGCACATGAATGAACAGCTTAATCAATGGTCAAATGTAACCTCTTTTTTTGTTCTAAATAGTCTTGGTAAATGTTTTCAGTGGGAGTTCCAATCCCGACAAAAGAGACCAGGCATATGCGCCAGGACTATTGTGTGTACTGCAAGAAGGCATTTACATCCAGGATATTGAAGCACTTGGTTAGTTCTGATCTGAATGAAAGAGAAATGAAAGAGGCTTTACTCAAGTCAGATGATGATAAATCCAATGCTGTGTAAAGGCTGCAGTGTCTAAAGGTGCTGCCAGACACAACGATGGTCCGACATCCGACGTCGGACATCTAATGTGTCCGAAGGCCCAGCATCCGATTTGACATGCCACACACAGAACTGATTTCGGATAGTAATCCGAAACAGAAATGTCAAGGTTGGATGTCAAGGTTAATTTAAGTCCTTGACCGAAAATCTCTGTTCTCATTGGTGAATATTTATAAATAAATAAATTATGATATTTAAGCTTTGGAAATAAAGATTGCTATGATTTCAACTTGAAACTTTCACACATACGCACGTTTTCATTGACATTCATTCTCTTTCATTTACATTCACACATACTTTTACATACAACTACATTACACATAAATATACATATACTTATATTTATATACTTTATACATATTAATTATTACACTTATATTATTATTATTATATTATATATTAATTATTATACTGACTACTTATTATACTTACTTTTACTACTTATTAGTTATTATACTTACTAGTTACTACTTACTACTTATTATACTTACTACTTACTATTTATATACTTATACTTATACTAATTTTACATTTATTATTTATAGTTTAGTTATATATTATATTAATATAATATACTTTTACTCACATTCAGTATAACTTATACTTATAGTTGTACATACTACATATACTAATACTTATACTTATAGTTATACAATACATATACGTAAATACTTGACATTCATTCATTGACATTCATTCATTGACATACTATACTTACTTATACTTCAAACATGGAAAATATAGATGTCACTATTGTCATTATTGTTGCTTGCATTCTATTAATGATTGCAAGATACCGACAGCTACAAGTACCAGTAGCTCGTAGAAGACAATATCGGGTTCACCCTATGAACCAAGTCAGAGATACAAGTGGAGTATATGCTCAAAGGATTTTGCCTCTGAGAGAGTTTCCTTCTAGATTCTTTAGCTATTTTAGAATGGTACCTACCACTTATGACAATTTACTGGAATTGATTAGGGCTGACATCACAAAGCAGGACACTTTCATGAGAAGAGCAATAGCACCAGAGCTGAGACTTGCTCTGACTCTACACCATCTCGCAGAAGGAGCTTCCACACCAGCATTGCTATCCACTACGGACTTGGGAGGTCTACAACCTCAGATATTATTTATGAAACCTGTGCTGCGATTTTTAAACGTTTGCAGCCAGTGTATATGCCTGAGCCAAATGTGAATGCTTGGAAAAGAATTTCAAATAAGTAAGTTAACTGAAGTGAACCTGCTAGTACTACTACTATCACTCAATTTTCAATACTTGTAATTGCTGGTCTTACTAGTTTCTTGAATTTGTATGGATTTTAATTCGTATGCTTGCTTTTTTATTTGGGATCTACAGTAAATTGATGGTTTACACTTTTGACCTTTGGTTTGAATTAAACTGGTACGAAAAAATTCTTATTGAGAATATTGTGAAGCTTTCCTGGACAAAAGTAAAATTGTTTTCCTGAATATAATATGAAACATGGCTTACATTGTTATGTTTATAAAGCTTGATCTTTACTTGTGCATATGATATTCTAGTACATGATTGGTACTTGAAATTCCAAACTGTTATTTGACATACCGACTTCAATCATTGCTCTTGTACTTCTCTCCAAACTTGTGCCAAATGTGGACTTTTAAGTACCTTGGATGGAATATTTTAAATTATTTTACAGATTCTGGACGAAATGGAACTTTCCAAATTGCATTGGTGCCCTTGATGGCAAGCATATATTTATACAAGCTCCAGCACATAGTGGAACGGAATTCTTTAGCTACAAAAAGAGATTCTCGGTACATCTGGTGGCATTAGTTGATGCGGAGTACAAGTTTGTCATTATAGATGTAGGACAGATGGGGGAGTGCCAGCGACAGCAATGTTTTTGAGACTTCCGTCTTTGGAGAGGCCTACATCAATGGTTTGTGATACGTTTTAGCTATTTTTTTTTTGTGTTCATGTTATGTAATTGTATATATATATATATATATATATATATATATATATATATATATATCATTATATGCATATTGTATATATGTAATTATATATATATATATATAGAGTAATATAACTTTATAAAGATATACGTGTAATTGTGTGTGTGTGTTTATTTTTATAGCGTATTTCACCATTTTTATAATGTATGTGGATCTGGTAATATTATTTTCAACATATATTTTTTATCTTTTGTTTTCCAAACTCCCAAGTCGCTGCCAGTAATAGAGCAGTTTCTTTTACCTGTTATCTACCATATTAGATGCCTTGTGCAGCTCAACAAATTACTTTGTCGCATGTCCTTTGTAAAATCTGTAATCTATTTTGTGAACAGGCAATTTTACATTGAAATGGTATAGTCAAACTTTTGGTAGCATTTTAGTATCATTGTTTTATTTGTTTTCACAGAGGAAGTTGATGTGCCACCACCAGCATGTTTGCCTGGCAGTGTTGTGGTAACTCCACATGTGATTGTTGGGGATGAAGGTTTTCCGCTGAGACCCAACCTGATGCGGCCATTCCCTGGGCGCGAGTTATCCTCAATGGAAAGAAAGAGGTTCAATTACAGACTGTCCAGAGCACGTCTTGTCAGAAAATGCATTTGGTAAGTGGATATTTGTTATCTTGGTCAATAATGAACTAGCGAACAAAGTGTTCATAGAGCTGTTATGCTCAGTTGAATATTTTTGTCAAAATATTTCTTGTTACATTTTGAATATTAAATGCCTGTAACTCATACCACATGTGTATTATTATTTGGTGAAGCTGCTATAAAATTTGGTGTATGATTGAAGTTAACAATTTATTCAATCTTAGCTTGTAATTCACCAATTTGAAACAATCGCAATGCAGTTTTAATATAATTCTGAATCAAAGCTTTGTAGTTAATATTTTACAGGTATATTGTCACACAGATGGCGAATACTCTTTAAACCAATACAGGCTGACGCACAGACAGTATCTGTACTGGTTCAAGCGTGCTGCGCATTACACAACAATCTGTGTGCTTTGGATGCGACTTACAATCCCGCAGGATATGCCGATGTTATCCAAGCCAATGGACATGTTCGACCAGGACAATGGAGAGCGCAAGAGGAAGGGAGTGGTTTTGCCCAGATTCGAGCACCTGGCCGAAATCATACTAGGGAAGCCAGTGCTATTTGCAATCAGTTCGTGGACTACCTGTCTTCGGAAGCTGGAGCTGTCGGTTGGCACGACGAAATCATTAATAGGCGTTAGCCAACCAAACTAATCTGTTATTAATTAATAACATTTCTACTAAGTTACGTTTGTACTATATATTATTCACATTTCTACTATATATTATTCTTACAATCTGAGCGTTGCTGCATAATTATTTTAGTTACACTAGAGTTCTGCATGTCATAGTTTTATATTTTGTTGTGTCATAGTTTTTTTATATTTTAATCAGTAATAAAGCTATCAACTTAATAAAATTGAATCAAGTTTTTGATTTTAAATATACTTAGAAGTTTGCATCACAATCTCAAAATTTTTACCTCTTAACTACACAAGTGATCTGAACAGCTTTATAACACAAGAAAAGTTAATCATTATTGTATTTGTGTATTCAGTTACAGCGAAGTTTAATGCTTTAGTAATAAAATTTGTAAAATTTAGTTTGGCTTTGGAGTAGGTTGCATCACAATATCAAAATTGCTGTATATCAATTTCACAAGTAATCTACACAGTACAGTATCTAGTTAAAATGGTCAACAAAAACGAAATTTATTACTGATAACCATAACAGATTGAGTTTATTGTTTTTCTTGACAACAATAAAATTACAATATAAATAGTTATACGCAAACAAAAATATCGTATATACGCAAACAAAAATATTGTATATATAATTATAATATTATACATTTTACACGTATTATTACATATTACACATATATTTACTAATTACACATATTATACTAGCTAATCAAGTATCGTATAGCTATACCCCCCAAAATTCTCGACTCTTGGTGCTGATGGTGGAGCTATTGCTGATGGTGGAGCTATTGCTGATGGTGGAGCTATTGCTGATGGTGGAGCTAATGCTGATGGTGGAGCTGAAGGTGGAGCTGGTGTAACATGTGTCACTGCTTTAATGTAAGCCTTGCTCACCTCTACAGCAAAAATGTTTTTTGTTCCGCATTCAAACCACGATGTTGTGCGGTTACCATTTCCCCAAAACATTTGCTAGCATCAATTACAGTGTTTTGTTGTAAATGGGTACCTAAAATGCCTACAAGCTTATCCACTTGCTGGACTATAACATCTGATTGGGTGGATTCTGTGCTTGCTGCTGAGATTTGTCGACGCTTGTTGAGGTGCACAGGTGGAGAAGAAAATGAGACAGATGTCTGTGGGGGGGCAGAAGCTGGTCTGGTAGTAGGGGTGGTTGATGTGGAAGCAGGTGTCGGTGTGGAAGCAGGTGTCGGTGTGGAAGTAGGTGTCGGTGTGGAAGCAGGTGTCGGTGTGGAAGCAGGTGTCGGTGGGGAAGTAGGTGTCGGTGTGGAAGCAGGTGTCGGTGTGGAAGCAGGTGTCGGTGTTGAAGTGGATGGTTCAGATAGTGTGGTGGGTGTGGTGATGTTACTTTCCCTGGTAACATTTGAGGCCGTACTAAAATGGAAAAATCAGGTATATAATAAAATAGCTTGCTCTGACATTGCCAAGTTTTTCAAAAAACATTATTCATAGTCTACAATGCAGTAAATATACAACAAGCGCGATACTGTATAAATAATTTCAAAGTATTCAAATCTGGTACCAAATGGTTTTTTGAAAAGCAAAAAATTCAATAATTGTGCAGCAGAAGTACTGAGAAAATACAGATGAATTATAAAGCTGAAACTCTCAAGATCTATATAATAAATTGTTAAGTTTTATATTGATATGTAGAGGCAAACAATATAAAAATATACTCACGGACGTTTCTGTAAATACTGGTCTAACCAGCCCATTTGCCTCCAATAAGGCCATGTTGGCTGGCGGACAGCACTTCCGCCCGCAGCTCCACTCCTTGTGGCAACAGCATGGCGGCGTTTGGCAGCAGTGTAGGAGTCTCGCAGGTTCTCCCACATTGACTTGACCATTGCTGCATCTGAAATACCAAAATCGTTTATGATCATTATATCAAAATATACTACATATCCAAAATTTTTAGCTCAAACTTTTTCTGCAATATCAAGTTGCCAAATTTATTTGATTACTTAAAATGGAATAGACGATAAAATATATATTACTAAACAGCTAACTTCATGCAATTTAGCAAGTAGTCGAAGGGAATTTAAGTAATTTATAGTAGCTTGTTATAGACAGATAGAGAAAATGAATTTATATGTAATAAAATATAATAGTACAAGTACGGTATGTATGCAAACTATCCTAAACAGAACAAGATTATATTGTCGTGATCATAAAGGAAATACAGATATACAGCTGTCTGTGTCTAGCTAAATTTATCTCACAACTACTGACAAAGGACACAAAGAAGTTTGTAGATTTGTTTACATAAAATTGGTAAGCAGAGAGTGGATTATAAATCTGCCTGTCACATTATACAAAAGAAGTCTGACCATGTTTGTTAGCAGGTAGGATTAATTTATACAATAGTATAATGTATAATGTAAACACAAAGTAAAGTTTTTCTTAATATGATAAATACAGATATCACCTGTGATATAATATTATAATGACTGTTTACACCAAGCTAATAATATGACATACCTATAAACAATAATTTTGCAAGATTCATTGTAAAATATGTCAGACAAAATTGGATTATAAAGCTGCCTTTAGGTGATACAAAAGATTTGTGATACAAAAGAATTATGACAGTCTTTGATAGCGGGAAATATTTTCTTGTATAAAATATACTAATATTATGCCAACTACTACAAATAATACCAAGACTTCAGTGAATTTCCTTAGAGAATTTTGTTGATGTGAAATTTATCATACTGCTGTCTCGTAATACAAAATGAGCATTTGTAAGCAGGAAAGGTGTACTAATTGTATGAAGATTTTGTTTTTCATTATTTTTATGGTCAACACACACACACACAAACATTTAAATGTATATGATTATAGAATAATTATATTTAAATATAGTATGTATGTAAAGTTTATATGTATGAGCGCGTGTGTGTATGTAAAGTTCATGTGTGTTATGCATGCATGTGCGCGCGCGTGTGAGTATGGAAAGTTCACGCGTGTGTGTGTGATGGTGCAACCAAAGCTGAATTGTAAATTATAATCGTATGTAATCATAGTATAGTATAGTGTCTACTCGTCTACTCCGTCTTGTATGCTTGTATCAGTGTATGGTAGCTTTTAATTACAAGCTAAATCATTTTATTAACTTAATTATTTTATAATTATTATATTATTTATTATTAGCACAGACAGTGAGACCCATGCGCATTTAAATATTCTAACAAAATGTTACTGCGAAATAGTATTGTAGCTGAATAAAACATTTCAGTAAAGATAGTTTTATCTTAAATATATTGCAAATATGTTACTGCTCAATATAATATATATTTGTATAATATTTGGAGCTCTATATCATTGAACTTAACTTATGTTCAATTCTATGTATATATATAATACAATATATTTGGAAAATTTAGTTATTATAATTATTACTTAATTATATCTATTTAAATAAGTATGTACCTTTATGTATGTACATACATATATAAAATAAAAATATATATCTATTTATACATGTGTGTATTTAAAATCCACGTGTGTTTGTTTTTCTGTGTCATGGTGCAACCCACTCTAAAAACAAAACATTTTATATTATACTATAACTATATAAAATATAATATACGAGTATGAATTAACTTGAAGTTGATGTTGATGTAAACTTGTCTACTTGTAAGTTGTATGATAACAATTACAGTATAATATTCATAAAAATTACTGATATTGATGTAAAATTTAATGATTTTTTTAATAATTAATATTTGATAATTATTCTTATTTTTATAATTCAAATAGTTTATGATTTTTATATTATTATACATTATATTATCATTATTAGTAATTATTATATTTATAATTTTTGAATTTTAATTAGTAATTATACTTTATAAATATCATAATTATATAACTCAATTTAAAATCATATATATTTATGTATTGATTATTGATAAGCATTATCTAGTATCTTAATAGTTAATAGTTGATCTTCATCTTGATAGTTCATTACTTTACGTTATCAATATCATAAACTATAAAGTGAAAGTGATTATCATATTTGAATCATATTGAAAATAAGTCATTAGTGTGAGTGGTAGTCAGCGTGAGTGTTCACATTTATATTTAAGCTTTTCTCAAGTTATTAATCAATAATCATACTCACTGTCGTAATTGCTGAACCCAGCTTCCAACATTGCATTAGAAATGTCAGTGTAATTGTTCAGACGAACACCTCTCACATCTTTGTAGTCCGGATTTGATTTGTCATAAAGACAAGGTCTGGCTCTTATCAGTTCGATAAAATATTCTGTATCAGCCATTTGAAAAATATGTAAAAAGTATAAAAATGTAAAAAGTAATAAAATGTAAAAAGTTATGGGTATAGCGAAAATATATGAATGTGTTGCCTGTTGGATTGAATGACGAGCAAGAAAGAAGCAATGCAAGATAGAAGGAACTGTCAACAAAATTAGAATAGTTGAAACGCTATAACTACTACTAACCAATCAGAATCAGTATTAGCAATCCGATGTAGGATGGATTTTGAGCAGGTCCGATCGCTTGATCCGATGGCCAGTCAATGAGAACCGACATCGGATATGGACAATCCTACATCGGATTGCTCATTTCGGATGCAAAATCGTCGTGTCTGGCCACCCCTTAAGCACCTACCACCGAAACAGGAAGGTAGTAATAATTTTTATGTCTCATTCTCTGTATGTTAGCAAGCAATCCTCTGATTTACTAAGCTATTCGTTCATATAAACACTGTGCTACTCCACCATCAGGTAATGTGATACGGCCCACTAAATTCTGCTTTTGTTTCCAGACCGACTATTACAGACGAGTGGCCAAAACGCTAATTAGCAAGGTCGGTCACATTAATCAGTGGTGGAGTGAAAACGAAAGACAGTTTTTGATACTGCAAAGAGTTGCACAAAAATATTTCAGTGTAAATTCCACTTCCGTAGCCTCAGAGCAATTATTCAGTATGGCAGGGAATATTTCAACAAAAAAGCGTAATCGATTAAATCCTAGCAATGTTGAAATGTTAACATGCCTTGTGTACAATCTTCAAAAAAAAAACCAATAATGTTTGGTTAGTGAACATCTGGTATACAATCTGACTCAGATGCTGTTAGGCATAATATGGTGAGTACTGATTCTTTATAAAGAAATAACTTTGTTTGGCATTACTTTGATACATTTAACTGGCTGTTGTGCTGCTTGCACTGCTCAGTGATGATATTTTGTTCCATCTCTTCTATCAGGAGAACAACCTGAGATGATATTTGCTGTTAGCTAATATCTTCATCTATCAAGGACACGAATCTAGTTTATCTGGGCTAATAAACTAGATACGCGCCCTTGGCAGATGAAGATAATGACAACAGCAAAAATCACCTTCGGTTGTTCTCTCGAAAGAAGAGAGAGAAAAAATTTCATCACTGAGCGGTGCAGGCAACACAACAGCAGGTTTAATGGTACATGATATCCACTTCATTGTCAAACCAAAATATATAACTATTTTGTTGCCCATGCGATTCTATTAAGCATTATCACTTTATAAAGTATATTTCTCCCATTTCTTGTTTGTCATACTTTTATCGTAGAACTTGTCTTGATAGATGCTGCAATGTCTGTTTAAAGTTATAGCTCTACATTTTTGTGTAAGAAACAATCTGGTTTTCTGTGGCAGTGGTGTAGAATGTTTGTTGGCTAATTTCTTCTAGCTGTATATCTCTTACTGGTACCTCCTGTAAAATTGCATCAATTGTATGCAATGAATCATATGTGTGGCATGCTTGCTTACGATTCAGTCAAGATGTTACTAGTCCAGCAAAGTCAAATCAATGGTCTGCATGCATGCACCATCTGGAGGCCTGCAGAATGAGGGAGTAGAAAGTTTGTCACATTATTTTATCGTGCTTTTGTTTGTACATAAAGAAAATAACTCATTTCGCCTTAGATAGCTGACCCAAGGAGATTGGGTGAGTTTTGCCATCCTGGTTGGTTGTTAACTCAACATATAGTGTGCATATCAACACATACCATAACCATAGGAATGGAGGTCAAACCATTTTCATTCGGTGAGCCAAGTAGGTACTGCTGAACTGAAGCTGCCTGCAGGTGTATATTGACTGGCTGTTATTTATTAGGCAGGGGTTGTTGCACCAATGTGGTGCATAATTTTGTATTAGGGAATTTTTCAAGTCAATAGTTTTATTTACCGATTGGGGCAACTGAAAAACAACACTATCGGCTCCATCCGTAATGATTGGTAGTTGGATATATCGATGACGTAACTACTTCGTTTTTTGATGATAAATATTTTACATGCACTTGCTATCCCTATTCCCGATGCAAATGTAATTTATTATATGAATTTCAATGAAGCTAGCTATCGCAAAATAACAACGGATCAGTGGTTAGGCGTCACTCAGTTTCATTTCACTTTAATATAACAAAAATAAGGCATACATCATTCGCTGAGGAACTAAAACTAAGTGGTTTTGGTGCTCAGGGTTCTGTTTTCAAAACTAGTTTTCTCAGACACTATCACGGTGAGACAAAGAAATGTAACATTATTGTGACTACAACATATCACTTTACACAATGATGTAAGTTTTAATTTTCGAAGTCTGAATAGAAAAATCGATCTATACTAGCTACATAATTAAGAATTATAATAACCACAAACAATACTTGTTATTATTATTATTATAAATCGAAATACTATTTATAATTTAGAATTTTAATACTCATTCTATAGTAACTTACCGGTGGCATATTATGTCTTAGTCCGCATTAAATTATCACAGCAAATATCACGAGGCAGTTAAAATGATAGGGACCTGATCGATTTCACTATTTTATCCAAAGCCATATATTTATATATTGCTTTATAGCAATATATAAATATATGGCTTATACAAAAGTATGTGGTTTCAACATGTCAGCAATTGCTAGAAGCGCATGTTATTAACAGTGATCTGTTACGGACCATAAAACCATCTCTATGTTTTATCAGACAGACAACAATGCGAGGACGTCCTTGCTATGAATCACTCATGAGATCCTCACAATCAAGGACCAAAGCAACAAAAAACCACAATCCATTGGAAAATACATAAAAGAGGAAACAGTTGTGCCCCACTTTGACAATGCACTTGAGCTATAATTGCTGCCATTGAAACATTTCGGTGATTGCTAAGCTGGAAGTGGTTTTTTTCAATCTCAGTTTTCTTCAATTTTTAAATGAGACAATGGCAACTGTTTATATTGCGAAGGTTGAAAAGAATTGCTGGTTTAGGGATGTAACATTCTCAGGCATCTGATGTATCTTACAATAATAAGGGCTTTAAAACAATATGAAAACAGGCAAGTAGCACATTTTGACTGCATTTGATAGCAGAAGTGAAAGCTGATAGATATCCACTGAATTGTTGAAACTGCTAATGTGTTTGGTTTAGGACACCAGCGCAACTTTTAAAGTGACTCACTAGCTACCATTGTCATAATTGCTGTTTTATTTGTTTTTCTAGACGTGAATCACTGTCCCAGATGCCACACAGGTGGAAAAATTTTTATTCAATTCATGTTACAAAAAAGTTAAACTTACAGGTTTATTCAGCACCGACACAAAGCGAAAATCGGAAGCTAAGCAAGATTAAACATAGACAGATATGGAGGCATACATCGTTGAGATAATCACAGACCCCTTCGGCAATAAAAATAAAGCACTTTGACTATTCTGGAGAGAAGAAAATTTCAATGTTCATTCTCCAAAATACTGTCACTAATTCTTGGTGACATATAAGATATAGTTTCAACATTCATTCCAGGAGTTGTCTATCTTGATGGAGACAGGCAATCTTGTAATAATTCTATGTTTGTGATATTAGCAAAAACTGTCATTGACTAGGTGAGACAAAGCGGTTGATAGGTCAGTTATTATCACAACTCGGTATTACAATATCTAACGCTACAGTTCGGTAATTTATAACTATTCAGGCGGATAGTTATATCGGTTATATAAGGCGGATTGTTATATCTACAACGGCTAACTTCAATAAATTATAGGTTGCGGGCATCAGCGCAGAAAGTTATGCACTGGCATGTGTTTATGGCAGCACGGAAAGTACTGATTATGAATTGAAATGAAAGCTTGTAGCATTTACTCTAGATATCAGGCGTTGCAGTGGCAAAATGTGACATGATAAAGCTATTAAAAGAATCATAAAGATATGAAGAGTAGTATGTTTTGAAATGGTGTGAATACACTGTCTGACATGTTAATTAAGTGTTAGTAAAATGTGAGTTTGGCATTACATCACCGTTTATTGGATTGCAGTGGAATATAAAACACCAAACCAAGTCTCAGGACAACCCAAATTGATCAGAAAGATAAAAGCTAGAAACAACAATGTAAACAAGCAACGGATTTACCTGAAAAAATAACTATGTTGGAGAGTAGGTACAACCAGCTTAAGTAATTGTGGAAGACTTTCAAATAATACCATGCTGCCTTCAAAGTATTTCACTAGTTTCACACAAATACCTTGAAGAAAAAAATGATGCGTGTAGCAATAAAGTATGATACCGCAAAACCAGTGGTAATATAGGTGAAGTTCAACACTTCAGGAGAAGTGCAACGTTATGCGTTGTCCATCGTTTAAAAGAACAGTTCTGGAAAAAATTGTCTCTTAAAAACACACTGCAAATGAGAAAACGCATGAAGATAACCATAAAAAAGATGGATACGCTGAAGAAAAAAAACTATATTAACTACATAAAGCATTGAATAATGATTTAAAGCCGCGAGGACTGCTGAAGTACCACTGAGTTTTGGCATTTTGAGAGAGGAAAACAAGTATTTCATCAATTCAAAAAAAAATCTGGAATAAAAAACCTGCGTAAAAAAGTTCATAAAAGACAGGACACCGGAAATAGCAACAATCGAACAAAAATCAAAGAGATGATCGATATGTTGAATAACGTGTCATTAAAGAATGGCTCCGGTCATTTCTATATTTATCTGATATGTCATTGATATGTCTTTATGAAGTGCTCCAAATACCAACTTTGTCAAAATTCAATTGGTTTTTATATTTTCCTAACACAAATAATAATGAGCATGTTATGAGTGTGGTCTCCCCTATCCAACATTTTCGAAATATTCTGGGAAAACTTATGACGTACGCAAGTGTTTTAGCGAACGCTAAACTTTTGTTTAATACTTTGATTGGACAATTTTTGGATGATGAAATCACTGAAGCATAACAAATAACAGTACAGTGACCTAGGTCATTGATTGGTATAACTAGTAAGTAGTAATAGCGGCACATGTGGTTAGTAGTAGTAGGAACTAAAGTTTAGCGTTCGCTAAAACACTTGCGTACGCCATATGTTTTCCCGGAATATTTCGAAGGGGAGACAACACTAATCACATGCTTATTATTAATTGTGTTAAAAAAAATACAGAAATCAATTGAATTTTGAGAAAGTTAGCATTTGAAGCACTTCATAACGACATATCAATGACATATCAGGTAAATATAGAAATGACCGGAGCTATTCTTTAAAGGAACAACCTCAGCAATTACATGTACCATAGAGGAATGACTTGAAATCAGAAGAAAAGAAAATTAACTAGACAACCTGTAAAAGCCGGAAATGCATGAGACCTGCAAAGCAAAAAAAGAGCAAAAGTATAACAGAGATAGAAAAGGAAAAACAAAGCAAACGATAATGT
>CALYOO010000559.1:0-22404 GCA_945261195.1 Cryptosula pallasiana
CTACTAAGCATTTTGCTAAGTGTCCCGTAAAAATAACGTTTCTCCCTAATTTTTGTGTTGATGGTAGTAGTAGTTGCAGTAATAATAAGAACTATAATAATCGTTTAGTTACCAGTGGTAACAAATTTATTGCTATTATTAATGAAAATAACAAAATGGCAGAAAAATAATAAATAATGAAAACGTCAAATAACTCAAGCAAAGAAGGGAAGTAGTAATTAACATGATTGTAAGATGTAGGTATATGGAAATAGTGCAACAACTCTCCTACCACCACTACTCAAGTATAAAAGAATGAATAGAGTAGCTTATCAAGTTGTGTGTTGCTGTAAAATAGTTATTATTTATTATAATGATGATAATCATCATTTTTTTCATAAGTTTTATAATAATATAATATCAATATTATTGTTAGCTGTGAAAAATAATAATAACAGGAATAAAAAATTATTATTATTTACATTATTATTAATTATAGTAATAGATTTACATAATGGAGCTGTTCAGTGAATTAAATAGGATAACAACTTTATCTCAGAGTCATTATAATAACAATTCAATAAATAGTATCATTACTTTTTTGTAGTTTTATGTTAATGTTATATTATTTTTACACATTAAATAATATATTATTTTATATGATAAGTAAGTCCTACATATGTACAAGAATTTGTGTCTGGGTGGTAGCCACCTGTACACCTTCCCGACGCGTTCTGCCTCTACCCTAAGTCATCGTACAATAATGTGTTATTATTGTTAGAGTGCATGCATTGGTTTGTGCAGTTATGAGTGCGGCCGAATCTGGGGTGGAATGATTGCTGGCAGCTTACAATAATTATATTATAATTATTGGCTGCATCCGAACATGGCTATGTTCGACAACAATTGTTCTGTAATTATTGTTTAGTTTATAGTTTGTTGCGAACTGTTGCCACCGACAATAATTGTGCTGGAATTATTGTTTAGTTTAGAGTTTGTTGCGAACTTTGTCACCGACAATAATCGTGCTGGAATTATTGTTTGTCTACTTCGACTCAGTCGAGATCGACAATAATTGCACTGGAATTATTGGTGCGTTGTCTTGTCCCGAACTCTGTAGTCCGAATTTATTGTGAGCCAAACTATCAGGGCACCAGGTGCTTTGCGTCGTATTTCTCACCGTGGTGAGGGAATACGCAGTGATAGGGCGAACCGTTCTCACTTTCGGCCAAGCCTCGTGCTTGCCAATAGTCGACCAGGTCAGCGCTTGCAGTTATGTTGCTTCTAGCTGTGCTTGCTTCTTGAGAGAAAGAATCTTCTGAGAGCCAGGCTAACTCTGAACTTTATTGCTCAAACATAGATATTTATACAAAGTAGGCGAGTAAAATCTGGTACAAGCCACGCCTTGTAAGCACCAAATGCAATTGTATAATAAAAAACGTGGAAAAAGTATAAAATATAATAATAATAATTATTTGGGCACATCATAGAACTGCTCTAGATAGACGTTTGTAGCACAGGTAACAATAGAACTAGGACAAAACATAGACAAGCATAAGTGAGTACATATTGAGATAATGTGTAGGCAATGAGTTAATATCGAGCCAATGCGTAGACGGTGAGATAATACTGAGTCAAAGGCTTAGGCCAAGTACGAGTAGTAAATAATAAATGTTTGACAAGCACTGGCGTCCCTCACACATATAGATATATACAACTACAAACGATAGTAGTTGGTGTTAGTGTTATTTATTATCATCATTATTATAATAATAATAACAATAATAATAATAGTGTACAGGAATTTACTGTCTGGGTGGTAGCCACCTGTACACCTCCCGAACGCTTTGCCAACCCTAGCTAATGCAGTGCACAATAATTGTGTAATTATTGTTATCAGGCTACTACTGACTTTGGTCATGCAAAAGAACAACCGAATCTGGTGTAGAACAAGTGCTGGCAGTTGCAATAATTATTCAATAATTATTGGCTGCGTTTGAACCTCTCTAGGCTCGACAATAATCAGTGCCGTGATTATTGTCTAGTTTAAAGTTTGTTTCGAACTTTGCTGCATACAATAATTCCGCAGGAATTACTGTTTAGTTTATAGTTTGTTGCGAACTTTTGGCCACCGGCAATAATGGTGCAGTAATTACTATTCGTCTGTTTCGACTCAGTCGAGACCGACAATAATTACGCTGAGTTATTATTGTATAAGTTTGTTTCGAACTCCACAGTTCGGATTGCAATGTGTGTCGAACTACTAGGGCACCAGGTGCTTTGCGTCGTACACCTCGGGTCGAGGGAATACGCAGTAAGAAAGCGAACAGTCTTACTTTCCGCCAAGCCTCGTACTTGCTAATAGTCGACCAGCGCTTGTAGTTATGCTGCTTCTAGCTGCGCTCAGTGCTTGCTTATTTAGAGTAAGAATCATCTGAGAGTCAGGCTAACTCTGATGTTTATTTCATGAACACTCGTATATAAACAAAGTAGGCGGGTGTGATTAGCACAAGTCACACCCTTAGGTAAAAATATTGGCAAACCACGCCTGGCCTTCCATGAAGCACCAAAATGCAAGTAATAATAAGTTCGTGGAAAAAGTTAGTAAAAATATAATAGAATAACTATTTAAGTGTAGCTTGGGTAATGGCAATAGAACTATACAGTTTGGCAAGCATAGAATGCACAGTAAGAATAAAGGTGAATAGAATGTAAATGTTCGTAATGGCTACGTAATTAGGTAAACAATATGGCGTCTCTTTACCGAAGAGTGCCAGCGTCCCTTACAATAGCACTAACAATAATAATCTTTTTTATTAGAACAATAATAATAATTATTATTGTTAACTGTTATTAATAAAATAATATTCAATGGTAATAATAAATACTAATTGTTAGGTATGCAAAATAATGATTAAAAAAACTAAAAGAAAGTATTGAACTAAATAACTATCTGTTGTTAATGTCGACAAATAAAACTAAATAAAAAGATATAAAAACTAGAGAGAAAGTTATATTAAAGAAATTAGATGAATACCTAGCTTTTTATTTTCTTGAGTCCATATAGTAATAATAATTATTTATTAATATCAATCACTTGATTATTACTAATTATTTTTTACTAGTTCTCATTATTTAAAAAAAAAACCTTCGCACTATACCCTGAACTCTCTGCAGTGGGAAGTGCTAACCATAACTAAAAATCAAATGCAGCAGACAACAGCAGTCATCCAGAAAAATTGAAATATACCTGGAAAAAAATATTTGGCAAAAAGATTATTGCAGTAGTAATAAGCACACAGGAAATGGTATATGTTGTAGTTTGAGAGTCTAATGTTCGATTGGGTTTTTATGATAAGCAACGTGATTACAGTAGCAGTATTAAAACTAGTGCTACGTGCGTGCAATAACGGTAATCCCTGTGGAAATACCAAGTACTGCTAAAAGGGTGAATTTTTGGGAAAATCCGTTTTCTGAGTTGGAAATTCCCATTTTTGCCTAAACTTTCAGACGAGGCAAGAGCCTCGTCTTGCCTCAATGTGGCTATGGCCCTGATTTTACATTACTCTTTTGTCACAAATAATATAGAAAAACAATCAGTGAAGTTGCTCGAAACATACAACATCATTGAATTCTTGATCGGCAGGATGCAATAATCTCTGCTTTAGACTGGCAGTCGAACTGAAATGTCTTTGTTGATGGGGCCACTGGAAGGTCAGGGAGCATTTTCTCATTCTCTTTGATTTAGACAGCTGTCATCAATCGCTCCATCTGTTTTCTTACATCATCTGAAAGGGACAGTTTTAGTAGTTTTATGAGTGTGATATTTAGCCGTATTTCACATCTGTTAGTTTGCTGTAAATCTTCTGAAGCGTTTTCACTAAATTACAAAATTTCAATTGACTATGGCCATGGCATATGAAATGTATGGCAAATTCATAAATCAACTGCGCATTTTCACTCAGTATTTGTTACATTAGACTGACCTTGATTGCAATTTTTGGTAACCATGGGATACATTTATGGATCAAACATCAGAATAAAATTATGGTGTGCCTTCTTTGATGTCGCCTTCTCTTACCTCTACCAAACTTTTATAGTGGTGAGCTTGCTTCTTTCTGTGGCGGAGATTGAAAGGCGACCTCATCACCACCATGTACTAGTCATTCAAGTCAAGATTAATTACAATATACACACATTGTCAGTGTTCTAGAACTAAGTAGCATTACAATAAAGTGGCAACAACAGTAGTACCATTACCAATAACAACGTTGATATAGCTACCAATAACTAATAAATAATAGCATTGAACACGCTTACATATGTTGATTCGTCATTAAAAGTGAACCATAAATGAGAGCTACACATGCAGTATACATAAATAACCATGTAAAATCAGTTGCGACATGGTTATTATAATTATTATATTTTATTAAAAAATCTGTGAAAAATAATATCTGTTTTTATCATGCAAAAAACTTCCATATAAATAATTATTATGATAATAATACAAGCTAGCCACATTAATAAAATTAAACTATTGCTACTGCAGCGTAAGTAAAAAATAACAAGCTATTATAATTATTATCATTTTTCATAATAATAATCATAATGATCAATTGAATTTTACAGTATTAATTATTATTTAAATGACAGTAGTATTAGCCTAGTAGTAGTTATGTACGTATGTATAACATTAGTCAATCATTAATACATAATAATTTATTAATTAATGATTTAATGGTTATCAGATTATTATCATTATTATTATTATTATTATTATTATTATTAGTATTATTATTATTATTATTATTATTATTATTATTATTATTATTATTATTATTATTATTATTATTATTATTATTATTATTATTATTATTATTATTATTATTATTATTATTATTATTATTATTATTATTATTATTATTATTATTATTATTATTATTATTATTATTATTATTATTATTATTATTATTATTATTATTATTATTATTATTATTATTATTATTATTATTATTATTATTATTATTGTTATTGTTATTGTTATTGTTATTGTTATTATTATTATAATTATTGTTATTATTATTATTATTAATCAATTCAATTTCAAGTTTATTGTCCTCACTTACCGTGAGTATTGTACAGGATTTCGTGTCTGGGTGGTAGCCACCTGTACACTCTCCCGATATGCTCTGTTCGACCCTAAGTCAGCGCTCAATAATGTGCTTATTATTGTTCACAGTGCGTACATTGACTGGTGCAGTTTTGGGTGCAGCCGAATCTGGTGTGGAGTGAGTGCAATAATTATCTGGTAATTATTTGCTGCGCCCGAACCCTTACAAGGTCCGACAATAATTGTAAATTATTGTCTAGTTCATAGTTTGTTTCGAACTGTGCTCTGACATTAATTCCTCAGGAATTACTTGTCTAGTTTATAGTTTGTTTCGAACTGTCGCTAGTGGCAATAATTATGCTGAAATTATTTGCAGCCGAATCTGGACTCAGTCGAGATCGACAATAACTTCACTGCAATTATTGTTGACTAGCTTGTTGGATTCCCCGAATCCGAATTTGATATGTCAAACTAATAGGGCACTAAGCGTTGCGTTGTAATCCTCACCTCAGGTGAGGGTATACACAGTAATAGGGCGAACCGTTCTCACTTTCCACTTAGCTTCGTGCTTGCTAATAGTCGACCAGGTCAGCGCTTGTAGTTTTGTTGCTCCTAGTAGTGCTTGCTTCAAAAGAGAGAGATTCTTCTGAGAGTCAGGCTAACTCTGATTTTTATTATCACAACACAGATATTTATACAGGGAAGGCGGGTACAAGTTACTTAACCACACCTAGTAAAAATATTGGTGCAAGCCACGCCTTGCCCTTACATTAGTACCAAAATGCATTTATATAATTATTTCGTGGAAAAAGTGTAACAGAAAATAGTAAATAATTATTATTTGGGCGCATCATAGAACTGTTCTAGATAGACACCGTAGCAATAGAACTGGGACAAACATAGACAAACATAACTGAGTACATATTGAGATCGTACGTAGACAGTGAGTTAATATCTCAGACAACTGCGTAGACAAAGAGAACAAAGGTGAGATGATATTGAGTCAATGGCTCAGACTAAGTAGGAGTAGATAATGTTAAATGCGTGCTAAGTACTGGCGTCCCTCACAGTATTAATGCGTTGAACAACTTCTACTGTGCAATGACAAAAGAGATCATTAAATGAGCTAGCCTAAAAAAATGAACTTTGTAAAATTCTGTGGCCATCACCTTTTTATGACTACTGGTTTTCGAAAATAAGTAAGGGTTTTCGAAATGGAGTATGGGTTTTCGAGAGTACGGGTACGGTACGAGGTATGGGTTTTCTGCTTACCCTTGCATTTCTTCTGTAACAAGTATTCATTTATACAATAAAATTAATTTCGCACAACAATAGTGCAGCAATCGAGTTCTGCAATTCAGATTTCATTGAAATTATGATAATGTGTTTATTCGTGATCATTATTATTGTAGTTAGAGTTCGCTTCTGCTGGGCTGGTGGATTGTTGTTTTCGTAGACTGTGAATCACAGCATCTGATTAGTGGGGGTGGTACAGCATTTTCCCTTACAACATAATTCTAAGGGGCCAATTAACAGCTGTTAGTATTAGTGCTTTTTATATTTTTGTCTGCATCAACGATACTTTATCATTAGTGCCATTATTTATCATTATTTTAGTAAGAAATGCGAGAACTAGAAAAAAATCAGTGATTTGACTTGATTTGAAACTCCCCTTTTTCAGATCAATTTTGTTTAAGACTCAACTCAAATCACTTTAAATCAACTGGTGTTCAAGTAAATTATTTGAAATTGTTGAATAAGCTGCATAGACTGCAAATCAATTCACAAATCAAGTATTTGCAAATAAACATAATCAAATGACTAGTGATTTTCGACACCTCTGCAAAAACAAAGTTGTAGGAAAGAGAAAAAATTTTCCTGACCCAAAATAAGCATAAAAACGACTCAACATCAACAGGCATCACACATTATTTTTTTAAGCAGGGGAAAAGCGTGAGATGACTGTGAGAAATGTGAGAAAGGGGGAAATTCTGTGATTCTGACGTGGAAGGCATCAGAGTTAGCAGGTCTGCATGCCCTTGCTTTTAACTTGGTCAAAATGTGTTATTATGTCACATGAACACTCATGTAAAGACAAATTACTAATATTAGCTAAACGCTCTACTACTTGTTTCTATTCCTCAGCTATGTAACTGGTTTGTTGCTGTTTTTAATATAAAGCTAGAGATAGCAACAAGGATTGATAATAAAAAGAAAAGCTCTTGCCTATAATAATCAGTCTTTTCAAATAAACCTTTATTTAAACACTGGAATTGACTCGTTGAATTCAGCGACAAATTAATTCGCCCACTTATAGTTATACAGAAACATAACACCATGAGATTACGATGTTTTCAGTAGATGTTTTGGTACTACATACATCTTTTGGAATTGTCTGACCTCCACACACACCTTAACCAATCAGAGCAGAAGGCTAGTATGCAATTCAATCAGTGCACGATCAACAGCCAACAAGGAAGCATCTATTAATCATGTTATGTGTAGACTGCTGGGTAAAGTCTCTACGTTTTCGTGGTAAGCCATTATTTTGTAGAACATTCTTCGCTGTGCGTCAACAGGATATTATTCAAACATGTAGTGCGATACATTGTGCTTTAAACTTGATGTAAGAATAGCTTTTTGATGTTGTAATATTAGAAATACTATGTAGGAAAGCATGTGTCTTGTTTATTTCATTATTTAATATACAGGAGCATTGAGGGGCTCACCTGCACTTTAACCTATTCTCATTTGGTGGTGTATACCTTTAATAATTGTGAGTTTGTTTTATGTTATGTACTTTCATTCTGTTGTTTTACTGTTATTTTACATTCTCTCATAAATGTCAACATCTTGGATTTACATGTCAGTTTTTCATGATACATTCAAGATTTTGTCACATTGTGTAAAGATTCTCTTATCCGAAAGCTTTTTATAGTTACTCTGTTTATCTATCAATAAAGTGCTATCAATAAAGTTGCCAATAAGCTTAAACCACCATACTGAGAAAGTAGAGGAGTCAAATAAACTACATATTTTTTATAACATTAATCGTTAGGTTGTATTATGATTGCACAATCAAAGTTCAAGTCATGTTTCCTTCCTAACTACAAGTTTAGCTTCGTTCAAATATTTGACGTCGGCATTTTTACTTACGGATTTGAAAGATGAACTCTGTTGTTGGACTTGAGTTTCTATGAGCAATCGAATGAATCATTGCCCTATACCATCCAGCTGATAACTTCTGATCTACTTCTAGAACTTTACTGTAATTTTCACTATCTGGCCGGGCCTCTACTTTTTCTCGATGGACTACTGTACAGTTATCAGTTCCATAGCAAAGAGTAATAACAAAGCTCTCTTGAACCCCTTTGTCACTGACGACCCAATCAGATATCAGAGTACGGTTTATGGTGGAAGAGTCTACATATACCGTGAGATCTATTGGCTGCAGAGGACCTAAAACATACAACCATATGCATTATTGTTATTCTACAATATGAAAACATGTGCTTCAACAGAGACCTTATTGAAACAATTTTGTTTCCTTATGCAAGAAGCCCACAGTTATGCAAGCAAAGAAAGAGGCATTCGAAAACCAGAACGAACATGTAATTTTAGCAGCTTTTTGTAAAATGCAGTGCAGTACCAAAGGGTTTTTACGACTGACAATTTTTATATTTTATTTGTTCCTAAATTAAACGTGTGCATGCACAGTTTTATTTTGGGTTTGAATTTGAGTATGAGGCTTGTAAATGTTTCAAACAGCGAATGCTGCAATATTTAAAAGAAAGGTGTATATCGGTGAGTTTAGAGCTTTATTGATCCAACAGTTTAGAAAATGGTTGCCGTTTGAATTCTGTACAACTTCAGTAAGACACATGCTGATTTGGCTCGTTTTCAACTGCTGCCGTACTACAGAGTGTCTTTATTGATATGAAGCCTAGCAACTTTTGCAATCAATACAATAATCAAACAGTTTTTGTCACCTTCAATCGTGTCTATAACATATAGGCCACTTAGCATCATCGCATTCTGTTTGTGCTCAAAACACTAATGGTTGTGTATTTTCATGAAATTATCTATTTTGACTTTATTATTCAACTAAAAAACATTAATCTAAATTTTCGGAGTAATATGTAAAAATAGATAAAAAAGCAACCAAATTAAAACAAAGAGTAACTATCAAACTAGTCTAAAACTAAGATTAATTGGTGATTGGACTACGGTTTCATTGATGGGCTGAGTAAATGCATGTTTATTAACCATCTGATTCAAAGAGTCATTTAAAGCGAAGTGTCATTCCAACCATTACAGCTCTTATAACAAGACACCCACATCCTCACTCGGTTATATTACTCCGCTTACGGATTTTTATGATACCCCATTCAGCTGTTGACATCATATTGTAGTAGATTTTGGTATTATGTACTTGTAAAAACCATTGCTTACCCTAAGAGGTACCACAAACATGTTAAAAACAGGGGCTAAAATTTTACATCATTACCAAAATGCAGTACTGGGCCGGTAAATAGCCTCTACAGGGTTGCTAATAAAGCCTGCAGGAATGGTAAAGACCCCTACAGGGTCGCCAACGAAGCGGAAGAACTATAACATAGCTTGAGGATGTTTACCAAATCATATCCAAGAATTAGCTAGCAAAGGAAGTACTAGACCATCGAGCACTGGCCTACTATAGCCTTAGCATCAACTACACACCGGATTAATCACCTACCAGGCTTATCACTTATGTTAGGTCTCTATCTGAGCCATTTGGCAATTCTTCATCGCAATGTTTGTTGGTTTGTTACAATGTTCTTGTTTGTATTGGCTGAATCATTTCCAGCTCATGTTTAACTGAACTATTGTATAAGATATATGTTAACTACTTGCTGTAATCCAGAGCAAATACAGGCTGGACTGTTTCATTGAGTTCATTCTAGGGTATGTTGATGTACAGATGTGACACTGTAGGAAATTGTCTCTCCTGGATGTCATTATCAAGATTATAAGCTGTATAGTTTGTGCAAGCCATGGGTTTCTTATGTTCTGAAGATCTGGCAATGAGTTGATCAAGTTGACACTGCCAATGCTATTAATGCAACCCTTGGAGAAAGGTATGGTGTTTGATCTTCTGAGACCAAAATTCACCTTGTGCTCCTCTTTCATGCTACCATCTCCAAATTCACTACAGGCCTGCACCTTTGTGAAAATAACTACTGGGTGTAGATCAAGAGATTAGTTTGCTGGTACTGGCCAAGTACACTATGAAGTTTCCTTGCAGGCTCATTAAGGCCTCTGCCCTATAACGTCTATGCCAGCATGCTGGAAGCCAATAGACCGTTGGTATCAAGGATCGAGCTAGCTCTGCTTAAAGCAAAACCAGGTTCCTACAAGTTTATAGAGGGTTCGCTACACCCTGTAGTAACAATACCGACAGTGTACATTTTTAAAGATATTTGATATTTAACGTCAGCTATTTTAGATCTTGGCACAGCAAGCAGATTGGGGCCCACTGGCATTCACTGCCTTTCGCTTGGAGAATTGCTCAGCTCGTAGCCCTGAATTTGGTCGAAAACAGAACAGCCCCACTGACTGTATGGTCATAGAACTTGCTCCGCCGACAGAAGATTTGATTGTGAGTCTCATTTGTGCTATACAGCCTGGGGAGTATTTGGCCACACATAAGTAATGTGTTTCCGTGGGTTGATTCCCAACTCTCAGGTTGCTGTTGTTAAACTCGTGGGTTGAATTCGGTTGAATTCGTGTGCTATTGAAGGTGTTGTTTAGCATTTAAAAGCACAGAATTATAACTGTGTTTATAAAAAAAACTCACTATAATGATTATTATAGAGATATAGGTTTGTGGCTTATAAGTGAACAAATTTCCAAACTCCGATTGAATGGATGACTTGAGCTGTGTAATCTTATGTTTTATTATGAGAAAATATTGAAACCAGCATCACCAACTGTTCTTTGAAATACAAACTGTAATGCCAATGAGCGGGAATATAATTTTTTATGCAACGACACACTAATATAGCTTTACAGAGATCTTTAGAAGGCCTCCTCAATTGACTGTTATGAACTATCATTAGAATAATACAGTGATTATAACTAATTAGAAATCCTTCCTAAATACTGAGAAAGTGGTGGTGAAGAAAATAAAGAATTATTTGTGATGATAATACTCGCTACTGACCAATGGTAATCTTTACTAATAATGATTATTAGCATTATTATTGTTATTGTTGTTGTTATTGTTGCGGTTATTGTTGTTGTTGTTGTCACTGCCTATGCCATTGTCGTTGTCGTTATCGTTATTATTCTTATTATTGTGTGTTCTAGCCTTACCAAAGACCGGTTATTTTGTAAATTTACCACAAAACTTTGCTGGCAAACTTTCAATTTTCTAATTTGCTGTTATGATATTTGACAGTTCTTTTTATCTTCTTCTCATCAGCTTCCAGTACTTTTTCTATCTGTTCTTTCAATCTTGATGCGCTTCCTCCCATGCATCCTACTACCACAGGGATGATTTCAACATGAAACCCTGGTCTTCTCTCTTTGATCTCAAAAGCTAATTGTTGATATTTCTACAGTTTTTTTTTATGTTCTCCGTCATATTTTTATCATTCAAGCATGCCATATCTATGATTTGAATCAACTTACAATCATTTTACTCCATGGTTACATCTGACCTTCTTTCTGTTGTTTATTTCCTTATCTTGCACTCAAATTCCCAGCACATTTTCACAGCATCGTGTTCTAGAACTGTCCCTGGATCCCATTTCGTTTTGTACCAAGGTTGACCATCTTCCAACAGTGCATCGTCTGTTGCCCAGGCTGTCATGAGGATCTTCAGTGCATTGTTATGTCTCCTCAAATATTCAATCCCGGCAAACATCTGACATCCAGAAGTTAGGTGCATTACCCCTTCTGAAAACTGTCCACATAATCGACACTTCTCCGATTCTATGTTCATTTGTCTGTTTTTCTTCCATGCCCTTGTTTCTATCATTTGCTCTTGCATGTTTATTATTGCACCTGCTTTCTTTGGATTTAGTTTGCATCTTAACCATTCATTTCCCCTTTTATTCAAGCTCTTATGCATCTCACTCCGCATCTGCTTGGTCTCATATTACTGCATTCTGTTTATTTCTCTTTTCACCCTGATTTGTGCTTTGATGGTTCTCCATATATCTTTCCATGTTCCAATCATTCTTTCTCCTTCAAAGTGGGCACCATTTGTATTAAAGAGCGCATTGATACCATAGACAGAGAGAGTTTCAGTGACATTATTGCTTAAAGATTTTCAGTCTTTCCTCGTTTCTCTTTCCCATGCTGTCTGTATCTATTCATTTTGTTGGCAGGCATGTAACATGCCACTCGTATCTTGGTGTCTTTATAGACATCCTTCATACTCTTCACGCCTCTTCCACCATGTTCTCTGTTCAGATACAGTCTCTCATCGCTTGCTTGCCGACCGTGCACTTTTACTTCTCAGAGCTCATGCTTTATGATCTTGTCTAAATCATCCTATTGCTTTTTTGTAAAGTCACACACATTCATAACGTAACTAACCATTAAAACTTCAACAAGATAACCAACGATGCTTGAAATAAGCGTGCGTATAAAGACAGCTGTACGATATAGATAAGTTTGTAATAATGATCATTATGTTATGTTATTATGTTATGTTTTATTATTTTCCTCCTAAAATCATTATGAAATGATGCACCGGAGAGAATTCCACTAGAAAAAATTGTTCTAATAAAATGCAAAAAGAAAAATTTACAAGGTTATTCATTCAGCAATTAAAATAAAATTCTAAAATTTACCATACTTATAGAAAAATGAGCTCATCAATTTCGCTGTTCGACAAACAGGCATATTTGTTGACAACGAGACTCGTGTTCGCCTGCCGGTCCTATAAGTTATTAGCTCTCTGAGCGGATGACCAGGGTTATTATCGATCTTGCTCATTAGCCTTCTGCTAATGTCATCTATGAATGATACCACAGGCTGTAGATTATGATTACTTATTGCCTCATTATAGCTGATATCAGGGTTCACGATCTTTAATGCACGACGCTCGATCTGAGTGATGCGTTGCTGATCATGATCACTGATAATAGTACCCCATACTGGACAGGCGTAGGTGAGAAGCGAGGTCAGAGCAGGTCAGAGCCAGCCTCCCTGTCAGCTGACCAACCCAATACAATTAGCTTATAATTCTTGTATTTGCCGTCACTGCATATTTCTATATATGCTTCTTAACTTGTGCGCTTCCCCATTTCAGATTGCTCCCTTTGGCTATGCGGATGTCACACACAAACACGCACGCACCTACACACGCGCACGCACGCCCGCATGCACACACGCACGCACACGCATGCACACGCACGCACACACGCACACACACGCATACACACACACAGCTACTAAGTTGGCAAAGTACTTTATTAGTTACTTTGTGGCCTCCCATATTCTCTGCTTACAACTTCAGCATGCCACTTAGGGAAAGTTTTGGTGCAACCAAATATAGCTTAGTGTGCATGGTCGGTTGCTTTTGACAATGTATCAATTAGTGGAATAATGTCATGACAAACTGGTAGTTGCAAAGGTGGCTGATGGTACTCCTCAATCAACTTCACACACTAGCCAACTTCCAAAACCTTACAGAAATTTATTGTCTACTGCAATAGGTTGTTAGTGCTAGAACCTTCAACAGTACTTTTGAAAGCACAACTAATGGTTATCCATGCTTCAGCAGGCAACTCTCACAAAATGTCAAATAGAAGTATTTATCTAGCAATGTTGACTCAAGTGAGTGTTATAAAAAGAGAGATGAGAAAAAAACAACTCTTGTAGACATAACTCCATGGTTATAAACAAAAAGTGAGAGCGGTTTGTTTTTCGTGAAAAGCAGCATGATCTTAATTCTACAATGATATCTCTTGCCAGTTGCGTTTTGACTGCTAATTTTACTGCCAATACTACAACCAATGCATGAGTTTTTGTCTAAAACTAAAAAGCTAGACCTCTCTTCACCCAGTAGAATCCTTTACACATCTCTCCGTTCAACTATTACAATTTTTTGATGCACTCAGGATTGCTTTAGATTGGATACTGCTCTCCATTTTTTTTCGTCTCCAACAAACGTTCAATTACACAGAACTCATGTGACTCGGTGTAAATTTGTAAGTGTTCACAGTTTGGTCACAGTGTGGGGAAATGTACAAGAAATTAAATTCAGCTCCCTGTTATCCTCTAAAATATAACGATTACTAAACGTAATACCAGCCAGCAACTCTACATAAAAAGACTGCTGGACTTTCCTTGCCATTAGAAAAATTGCACCCAGAAAATAAAACAACTAATTAACTGACAGTTTTCAGAATAATTCTCACTTTTTGTTGCAATTGATTTTCTCACATGTATGTAAAGACTGACTCCGTATCATGTGATAGATTTCCTAGTGTGGTTGTTGCATTCCATTTACCCTAGTAAGCAAACATAGCAAAACACTGGTGTGTTGTCCACACGCAGTGCATTATGGAAAGCGCTAGCTGGGTAAGCCCATGCTTGTCTTCTTGATAGCACTGAGTTGAAGAAGGCAGCTGCAGAAGATGAGTCAGGTCCTGTACTCTTAGTAGTGGATGCAAGGTTGACTGTACTCCTCGTGAACGCTGGTTATTAATCCAATGTATATGTTTGTTTGAACCTTGGCCGTTAGCCAGTCTCTATTGTGCCAGCTGGTGTGTATAATTTGTATCATATTGTGCCAGCCTATGCATTTCATTTCAATTATACTGTGCCAGCTTGTTTTTACCCAATCATATGCCTGTATTTCAACTGAAATTTCAACTGCATGATTCTCTATAAATAAAGAGGGCAGATCTGTTTGTGCGCTTGTGAAGGAGCCTGCTCCTGCAGGCTTTTTGGTGTCTTACGAGCAACAAAGTGTTCATAACTTTACTTCCGCGTATTAAGTTTGGCTTACTTGTTTGTTCCCTCGGGCTTGGTGGAACTCAGTGTGTAGGTAGTGTTTACACTAGTAGTCAAAGATAGAAGCCAATACTACCACTTCGGTAGCGCTCGCAACCCGGTGCTGTTATAGTTGTTACAGCGTGTCTCTGTGTGTAGTAAGAACACATGCTTGCTACGCTGTTGGTTAACCTCTTGCTAGCAATGTTCGGTAAAGGCATTGTACTAGCGTTGCATGTCAAAGAGCATTAAAATATGTATTAATTTAGATTTAAAGACGGTAAGTTTCAACTGCTTAATTTTTTATCTGGCCTTTCAACCTTAGCAAAAAAGATTGAAGCGGCCCTTGTCTGCAAAAATTCATTGCAATTTAGTTATTTCTATAAAACAATTGCGTAAACCGCAACCAAGTGATAAACCAAAAAAAATTTGACGTTGAACTTTTCAAGGTTGAAACCTCACAATGTCAATGTTTCCTTCTGTTTTGCTACTAGCCACTGAGCCAAGATAGGGAAAACTTACTGGATTTCCAGGTAGCTTTGATGTAGGGAACTGAACAGTCTGCAAATGAGCAAGTAGCTCCTGAGAAAATGTAGGATTCACCATGCAAAACTTTTAGATAACATTCGAAAGAGTTTGTTGTCGTTCCAAGTGTGGTACCTAAAAATAATATGTAAGAACGTGTGGCAGAAGTATCCAAAATCCCAAAAATCTCATAAATATCCAGATAGGATAGTAATATCACAGAAGTACAGTAGCAGGTGAATATGCATTAATGAAGATGGAAGTTAAAGTTAGTCACTTCAATGTTGGTAATCTACAAACATTATAAAATACTTAGCATTATCAACGGTGCTAAATATTCCCCGAATAGATGGAATTTTAATGACTGCGCAGTGATTTTCCCCTATTATCAGGCTAGCAAATTCTAATGAAATCCACTCTAATATTGTAAAGGAATTAGCCAGCACCTTAATCAAACAACTTCTAGGGACCATGCAAGCGACAACAGGTCCAGACTCCTGCCTACCTATCACTATCACACCATGTTGCAACCACAATCTGAGCAGTATCGAGGTTTACCGGGGTGTATCATGTTGGATTCTACCAGGAGAAGCACTACTGAAGGTATACCCACTTCACTATCAGCTAGCATGTGGTAAAGTGTAGTACCAAGCTGTACTGAGTTCAGTAGAGCACTGAAACACTTGTAAGGCCGACCTGTCAAACTACGAAGGTGTAGAGTTACAAGGGTATCAGTGCATTAAACTATACAAAAATAAAGACACAGTAGAATTCTGCAACACAATACAAAATATTGCTACCCCAACTTCACTGTGAGAGCGCACAATCAGTTCTGCTAAAACAATCATGATGCAGCTATATTTATGAAGTAGATAGTGCCAAATGATTCAAATAATCTATTGAAAAAATACAATCACTTGATTGGCTACAGTTAACTAGATGTGATGTAATAAAAAAGCGTGACATGAGCAAGCAGACGAATGAATAGTCAAGTAGTTTGGTTGGCGAATTTTAAACAAACAATCACAGCGAGGTCATTATCACTAGCTAGAGGAAACTCCCTTTTCATCTTGTTCAGTGTTGATAGACTAGCCACAGCTAGTAGCACTATTAACAAGGCCTTGATCCCAAGCTTGCTGGTGCATTCCAGACAATTAGTTTCATAGACAGAAAAATATGTATCAGATTAGATGCAGCTAACAATAGCAGCAGCAGTGTCACTTTTAGTAGGTGCACATTGCTCCTGCAATAGTAGAGGCTAAACTATGCAATCATATCATGATAACAATGGATATATTATATGTTTGTGGGAGATAGCTACCGCCAAAAAAACAAGGGTTGAAATATGGACCAACTTACAGGTCTATGCGGGTCAGCTTACTCATATTTATGTAGAAGTGGGTCAAACTGCTGCACAAGAGACACGCTAGTGAAATCTCACATCCTCAGTTACAATGAGCCTGACTAGAGTTAGCCTATGGCAGTGTCGTATATTGAACTGTTCATTTACACATCGTTGTACATACATATAGCAACTCTTGACAATGTATTCAGGACTGGCTATATGCTTGTAAGCGACAATGACATTGTGGGTGGTTTCTTGGTACCTATTGTGAACTAGCTAGCTGTGTGTGAGGAAATAAATCGCTTCAATAACTGTAGCAATCATCGTATTAGTCTGGCTGGGTGATTTTTTACAACTTGCTGCAGATTGCCAAGCATTGGACTTCTTAGACCTTGTCAACTAGAACTTGCATATAAGGAGGACACTTGTCTTCAAAAGCACTTCGGAGTTATGGCTGGTGAAAGGGTGGTGGTAAAGTCTTTTACAATATCATCTGTATGGCTAAGAAACTACTTACAGTGTGGTTGCAAGATAAAATTTTGTTGATCTTTGTTTACCTTGCTGGAAAAATGAAAGTTACATATCAAAATGAAACCGTTCCTTCACTGATTAAGAAAATCTTTTGTGACTGGTTTGCGACCTTTTCACAGGTGCGGAATGATAAACGAGTTTCGACCATTCAGACTTATCACTTTTCAGAAGTTCTAGCCAAAGCAGTAGCAGGGGAAGTTTTGAGTGACAAGTTTTCTCTGTTACTTTGGTAAGTCTTTTTGATTCATGGTGTTATGTAAACAAATTTTGTTAAGATTAACTCCCCGCATTGGCAAAAAGTTGGAATTTTTTTGTTCTTTTTTCAAGTCATTATTAGAATTGAATCGTCTGATAGAAAGAAACTGATAGAGTGAGAACACAGTTTGATGCCCATTATAGGATACTGAAAATATTGTTTCACCAATATGGTTTTTGTCTATTGTTTTCCAACATGCAACTGTGGGTCATTGTGTTCTAGACTTGCGTTAGAGTATGGAATCTTTATATCATGGCTGATAAAAATTAGCGTGTTAGCTCATATGCTTGGCCCAATAAATAAAGTCTAGTGTTAGTTGAAAATCATTGAATGAAGCTTATTACCTGTTGAGCTAGGGTTAGTTAATTCTTATTATTACTTTTGCATAGTTTTACAACGCTCCTGCAATGGATGTCTGTAAGCTGACTGATTTTTATAACTAAATCATTTATTGGCTCAGATATACTGTATTTGTTAGATGTTTTGTACTTAGATATACTGTATTTGTTAGATGTTTTGTACTCAGATATACTGTAAGTGTTAGATGTTTTGTACTCAGATGTACTGTATGTGTTAGATGTTTTGTACTCAGATACACTGTATGTGCTAAATGATTTGTACTAAGATATACTGTATGTGTTAGATGTTTTGTACTCAGATATACTGTATATGTTAGATGTATTGTACTCAGATGTACTGTATGTGTTAGATGTATTGTACTCAGATGTACTGTATGTGTTAGATGTATTGTACTCAGATACACTGTATGTGTTAGATGTTTTGTACTCAGATATACTGTATGTGTTAGATCTTTTGTACTCAGATACACTGTATGTGTTAGATGTTTTGTACTCAGATATACTGTATGTGTTAGATGTATTGTACTCATTTTTTAGGAGGGACGGAGGAAAACTCACCTATTATTATGGCTGAGCCAATTATAGACAATAATACAAAACGTATGCAAATAACAACAAATGATAAAAAATACGTAAATAAAGCAATCCAATAAAATTGTGAGCAGATGGTAAAGTAGCAATGGGCTGTTTTTCCCGTCCTTTCTATTGTCTGGACGCTTTACACTCCATACAAGGGACATTGCTTCTTGAAATTTGTGCTCCAGGCTTCCTAGCTTCAATTTTTGACTCCTTGAGGTAGGCAACCAGTCTTCCAGGTGTCAGTCTATCTGATTTAGCCATTGTTGATACTGGCTTGGGGTAGCTGACCTGGGGTAACCTGGGATAGGTCAGATATGTTTAGTATGCATGGATACAGGTTCTATACAGGGGCAGTTAGTGTAGATAAAGAGGATGGAAAGCTCAGGGGTTATTACTAAATTTGTTATTGACAGGGCAAGGGGTTGAGGGAGTATTAGGGTTGGGGGGAGAGGGTTGGGGGGGGGGGATTCAGCTGACTATCATGCAAATATCTCACATACCCCGCTTCATTAGCGACCCAGTTTCTAATTAGAATTATAATGAGCATAGATTGATTGGTGAACCTCATCAAGGGAGTAATGTATATTTGATCTGAACCATAGCATACAGATTATTCACAGGTATATATATACAAGAGAGGAATCTGGAATCCCAGATGTCGGCAAATAATTTGCCCCTCACATCGATAGCCAACTGTTGAAGCGAAGAGGCTTCTCTCGCTGTGGCTTGGTACTCCTGTTTAATATTTGTTTTAGCAGCTGCAGGGGTCTGGCGGTCACATTGGGCTCAAAGTAGTGCTCGCCAGTCTGCCTCCAACTCAGAGATGACCTTGTCAAAGGATTGAGCAACGGTCTATATTTTGACTAAGACATCACCAGAAAGCTGGTGGTCGACCGAGGTCTTTACTGGGGGAGGCTGATGCAAGGGGGTGATTGTGAGGGAGGAGGAGCAAAGTCAGGGGCTGACCTTTTGGGGATTCGATAAGTTGGTAGGGGCACCAACATCAAGCTCGGAATGCTTGTGTTTTGCACAGCATAAACAGGGGCAACGGCCACTGTTGATTGGAGGCTATTGGCAGTTCAAGTATGGGAATTCTTAGGTGAGCGTGTTTGTACTAGTCTGCAGCTCCGAAGGGTGGGGGTCTTTTCCATAGTGACTTCACAGAAATGGTTATATGAAATTAGAACCACTGTGTAGATCATACCCTTTTTTTGAGCGTGTTCTTTGTCCCCACCACACTCCAGCTTATTTTGGTGGCTGTAAGCAGCCTCGCGATTTTTGCTCAGAAAAGTACAGCGACAAAACTATTTGACATATTGTTGGGTAGCCTTGCCGGTCATTTGCCTCAGGTTCTTAGCTTGGTAGTAACATTTGCAGCACTGCAACTTGTGTGCTTTCCGGAGAACTTGCTGAATCTTGTCATCCGTGCTCAGTTTTATCCAGCAGAGCATCCTCCAGTGGGCAGGGTTGCGTTTACCATTGGAGCTGAAGGTAGCGGTAGGCTCGTCACTCAGGGTAGATTGAGTTGAGAAGGCAGGGGACGTAGTTTGTACTCTGCGCACAGTGATATTGAGTGCCTTTACTGTTGCTGCTGGCAAGCTATCTGCTCCTGTAACAAGGGTATTCGAGTTGCGACAGAAATTTTTGACAAGGGGCGAAGGTGGAGTTGACTGGGGGTATTCTGGGTCAGGGTAGCAGGATATGGTCAGGGGTGTACTGTTATCTCACTAATACCGGGTGAAGAGACAGATTTTGAACTCTTCTTGATTTTTCTTTGGGGCGCAGACTTTGTGGGAACTGGCTGTGTATGGGGTGCCACTTTTTTAGAGTAATCAATTTACCCTGGGCTGAGGTAAATGGATCCCAGGCCATAGTAGATCTGGAGTCATCTCCTGGGGGTGTTAGGAACCTGCGGGGTTCTTTACCCATTTGAAATGGCTAATTTTATGATTTTTGTGGGGATGGTGGGGGTATAGCTTGGGGGAAGGTCAGGGTGGTGGATCAGGCGGGGGGAACTTGTCTAAGCTGGGTGGAGGGGGAGACAACTCTTGGGTGGTGATGGTCAAAGGGTCCAGAGCAAGAGTGTTCGTGAACATCCACTGGCTATATTTGAGCAACTCACCCAACTGATCATTTAATAGGGGATTTTTTGGCATTGGCACCTCTGTGCTGGGTATGCCCAGTAATTCGTCTTTCTGGACACTAGAAAGAGGCTGGTACTCAGCCAAGTTGGCATTCAGTATGAGCTTATCACCGTCTTTTTATATTTGTAGATTTTAATTATTGCTTTTTATCTTCATGTTGGTCAAGTAGGTATTTAACACCTGCGGGAGACAAACGTTCGGCTCAGTGCGAGTGGTGGAGGAAGAAAGGACTGAGTTTCCCATGTTGTCTGGCTGTATACTGGTTTTTACTGCTTCTTGGGGGGAGGGGGGCTGCATCAATGTAGTTGGGGAAAATTGAGGCGTCTTTGGCGGGCCCTTTGGCAGCGGGAAATCAGGAATGGGAGTCGAGATTGGAGGTGGAGGTAAAGGATATTCGGGCAATTTGTTTAGGACTAGGCATGGGTGTGTAGGGTCCTCAAGCTTGCTGGTAAATGTCTTTAATTCTACTCTACATGCTGTTGCAGACTGGGTCTGCTTCTTTTCAACCAATGGCCTTGAATGGAAAGGCAATGCCAAATGAAAGTTATGGGGCAAGGGTAGCTCTAGGATGGGAAGGGGACGCCTTAGAGGGGTGGTGAGGGACTTCTTCACCTCCTGGGAGCAGCACCATGCATATTCCGGAGGCAGGTTGGCTTTACAGCTGCGGGAGCTTGTCCTTATGGTGCCAGGCAGACCTTATATGGTTTGAGACAACAACCATTGTGCACGGATTGCTGTCCGTGTCAGCCAATCAGGTAAGTATGATTACTGTAGGCCTTTTTTACTTGATAGAATCCAACAAGCCTAGGTTGAAGTTCGGGCTTTTCACGCTTCTGTTTCCTCTTGCTTTCCAGCCATACCTCATCGCCCGCTTTGAATAGTGAGAGTTCTTCTCCACCATCACCTCTTATCTGCCATTGCTCGGTTCTGAGGGTTTCGTGTACTTCTTTGAGCCTCTGCTGTAGTGCATGAGCATACTAATGCACCAACACACACTCAAGGGGGGGGGAGTGTGATTAGCCAATTGGTCGGAAAAACACAATTCTCTTCCAAGCATGAAAAAATTAGGGGTATTGCTTGTGGTTGATGGAGTGAGGAGCAGAATTGTTTTATTTGCTGGGGAAGGATCAGGTCCCACTCTTCCGGCCGTCTCTTCAGTAGGCCGGAATGCAGTGCATCTCCAAGCACCTGATTGTGGCGTTCTACAATTCCATTAGCTAGGGGTTGTAGGGGGTAGTCCTGGTATTTTGGACCTAGCAGAGGGTACACAATTCACTCATGAGGCTAGACTCGAACTGAGCATCCGGATTGGTGTGCATTTGTTCAGGCTGTCCAAAGTGACAAAATACGTGCTCATCCAGGACTGTGGCAACTTCTGGGGCTGTAGCATTGCAGAAGGGAAGGGCATCTTGCCAGCGGGTGAAGAAGTCTGTTAAAACAAAGATCCAATTGTTAACCCCTATCTGTCTCGGGGATAGCGCCGACTAGATCTACACCAACTTCTACCACGGTCGGCCAGCATACATTCGTTGCCCGGCCGGCTTGGGTCTTATTATGCTGTGCTTGGCTCGCTGGCAAGTCTC
>CALYOO010000560.1:0-22373 GCA_945261195.1 Cryptosula pallasiana
AGTAAGCACATCATTAATTTATTATTTGTTGCTGTTATAAATAATAACAAATGATGATTATTATTACTATATTATTATTTAAAATGAATTGATTAGTAGTAATAATTATTATTTTTATTTATTTGTAACAACAATTTCTTACAATAAAAAATAATGCATTATGATTCTAAGAATCTTCCATCATCTTACTATTAATTGTTATCATTATTTATGATGATTAACTACTAATGGTGGCGGTTATTGTTATTATCAACGTTATTCAATTCATTATTATTAGTATTCACAATAATACTAATTGATTATATCTTTAGAATTAATATGTAAATATATATATATAGACGAAATAAGTAACAACTCTGTGTGGTAAATTGATAAAATTATAGACAAAATTGCAATATATATTACAAAATTATATTATAAATTTTGGATTACTATATAATGGGTTGAATAACATTCCAAAAAGGTTGCATTTTCTCATCACTTAATTTCATATGTAAATCTGTAGTTTTAATAATAATTTCATAATAACAATTTTCTAATACTTAGGTGTGGTTTCATGAAGAAGATGGCAGGAGTAAAGCGTTTTTTTTTTATCTAAGTTAATTATTTATGAACATTTGACAGTTGAAATAACCAATTTGTGTATTTGATTGTAAAAATAATAATGGAGACCAACGATGGAATAGACACTCTGTAGTAAATAACATTTTGTTTATATAATCCATGTAAAGTGAATTATTGTTTAGCATGTACATTGTCGATCATTTCACTATTGAAAAGATAAATAACTTTCTTTCTTGACATGATGCTCATGTGTTAATGGGTATTTAAAACAAAAATATGTTAAAAAAAATATACTCAAAGTTTTTAAATGTAGTCATATTATTGTTGTGTTAGTTATATTTCTCTGCGATTTATATTTTTTATTGTGGTGTTGTTAGGATCACTTTGAGAATGACGTGTTTGAGATGAAAAACCGGACCTTCGGCGCAAGTCTTTGTGGAGACAGTTGCTCATACTGACTATTGCCATACCAAATCTCCTCTAGCCTCTGATGAACATTACTCTTGTAATACAAGTGATCAGTCATCTAGACCTTATGGTGATGCAGGTAATGCAGCAAAAAGCATGACATACATTTCATTTTTGGTGTGACATCTATATGTGTAGTTGGTTACATATTATGTTTGCATCCACAGAAGCTGAATTAGAAGACCTCATGGTTAAAGAAGTTTTGGAGCATTCAACTTCTCTAACCAAACTTGAGAATTATCCGCAAGCTGCAACTATGGAAACATTTTCTGGTACAGGCGAAGGATTTTGACATGACGGATGCTATCGCCTGTCTTACAAGCTTGAAGAAAATACCTAGCTAGTGTTTCAGGTTACGTGGCATCTGTTCAACATCTGCCATGCTGCCGTTGACGTTTCAAGAGTTGAAGCTTGTGGTTAGGAACTCGGTCGCACTAGTCAGATCGCGATTGACCGATGTCATGAAGGCTCAGCTTTTCTCAAGTCTCATGTTCCCTGACTGTCACTTTATGATAACTAAACTTGAAGCCAAATATGTGTGACTGCAGCTGCTGTGTCAAAACTTTTGTCCCGCCTGTCTGTAGGTTAAAATGTGACACTAAGATGCAAAAGCATGGCCATACATTATCTGGTAGAAAAATTTTAACTTTCTTGTAGATTTTTTTCTAGCAACTTTATATTTAAGAACAATTGCAGTTGCATAATTTTCTGCCGATTTGATGGTGTTACTGAAGGAATTTTTATCATACATTTATTCACAGTGTTTTTACAAACTGGCGTGTAATGGTGGCATAGCTATAAAACTGAGGAATCCAACTCTTTATACTGTATATTGTTAACTTATTGTATTTTTTTTCAATTATATAATATTTTTGTAAAATAAAATCAGGCTCAGTTCAGTGGTTTGAATGAGTGGCTTAGCTCCCAATCGAGGAATCCCACTCTCTGGTGTTAATTGTTGTGCGTAAGTAGTTGTTACTGTTACATTATTGACCAGTATTATTATTATTATTGTTTTATTAACCAGTAGCTCAACTACAAAGACGGCATTCATTGAGTCATAATTTTATAGCAATAGTGGAATTGAAAATGGTCCCTTCAAATGAGATGGCACAACTCTCTCATTAAATGGCTCTGGGTCTAGTCAAAAAACAACGGTGCGGTCGGTATTTTGCAATTTTTTGTACTATTACCGAGAGTAACCGAAACAGCACAGTATCCGGTTCGGTTTGGAGTTGTCTGCTATCGGTGTCGGTATGAGAAGATAACTCCATACCGCCCAGCCTTAATAATTATTATATTAATAAATCAATTATGATAAAAAAATGAATAATTGATTTTATTATTATAAAAAAATTGTCACCACATTAAATTCTTATTGTCATTTATAATAATAGTTTCATAGAGGTGTAGATAGATGCTAATGATTAATTACTTGTATTATTATTATTTTCCGCACAGATACCAGACAATCCATTTACACACAAACGTTGCGTTAAATAAGTTAATTATCGTTGGTGTTTCATCGTATTTATTAACTACTGTACCAACGATCGTATATAATCGCTGACCGTATCGTGGTTATTTAATTATTATTATGCTCTATAGCTACACTTGTGTGATTAAAAACATATGTACGTGTAATCTGCTATAGCCCTGTGAGCTCCGTGGCTCGTTCAATTATATCAATCGCATTGCAATAGCCTGTTTATTCTAGTTTAACATCTCAACTCCGTACTCCTGCATTGTATTCTATATAAAAATTTCCGCATTTTCCGGTTGGACTTACACCAGCGCCCCCTATAAGGGGGGATAACCCCAGTCACAACCCCATTACCAACCATTTACACCCTAATTCAAAATCTAAATCAATGTTTCCAGAAAAATAACCTTCTATTGGATAGATATATACTAACGCAAAATTTTTTGGAAAAGTAATATCCATAACTAACTCAGAATATTTTTTATTAATGAATAAAACAAAATTATTATAACTAGCAATATCAACAATAAAAAACATTTTAGTTTTCAAAATACAACTATGTTGCTGGAGTTCTCTCAAAGTTGTATGTGATTTTCCGCATAAACGATAAAAAATAAACAAGTGAGCAAAAAAATGTCTTGAAAGAACTCGGCCAGGCTCATGCATCTTCCCTAATTTAAACTTCTTACCACAAAATATACACGGAATGCTGTCTTTTTTTTCTTTCAGTGCTTCGCTCAGTGTCCTGGTACAATATGCTATCAATATGAACGTAAGCACTGAAAGAAAATACCTTGTTCTTTTGTTATCAATATCTACAAGCAAAATAAACAAATTGTCATTATATGTATATATATATATATATAGATAACCGTCTTAAGTGTGGTATATGTATATAAAGATAATGCATATCACTTACACTTGAAGCACTCCTTATCATCTTTTATTTCCCCATCTATAACACTCATGTTCCTATATTGTTTTAGTTGCTGGTTCTCTGCTTGAACTAAAATAGAAAATACGAATGTAATTATGTTAGTTTTTGAAAAAAATTTATTAAAATTGAATGAGTATGTAGTAAATAATATTTTCATCATACTCACATTCAAATGTATGGCGGTCGTAGGAGAGAAAGGATTCATCCTTCCCTATATACACCCCGCTTGCAATAAAGCGTGTAGATGTTTTCTCTACAAAAATAACGTAGTAAATGTAGAGTCGTTATTATTTACCTACAGAAAAATTTACATTTTTCATAAAACAGAAAAATACTTACTCATAGCAATGTGTGTGTTAGCACTTGTCTTTTTTGGCTTCTCCGTTTCCTTAAAACAGCCTTCCAGCCACCTCATTGTTTCATCATCGGTAGAGCCTAAAAAAACAATAAATCAAGATTGTGATTAATTAAAAACTCTATACAATACAGTTGAATAATAAAGTTTCAATAATATACTTACATAGCACTGAAATCTATTTCATCTATATTTAGATCTAGTGCCTCATTTGAGGTTGTAGGCCTACAAGTAATATATATATATATATATATATATATATATATATATATATATATATATATATATATATATATATATATATATATATATATATATATATAATATATATATATATATATATATATATATATATATATATATATATATATTATATATATATATATATATATATATACACTTGTATAAATTTATAAATGTAACTGCAACAAAATTGTAAAAGATAGTATAAAATAACTTACTCATTTGTTGTAGGAATATTGCTAGCCATTTTTTGTAGTTTCGCAGACTAATACTTGAAATGAAGTACAAATGAAAACTGATACTGCTTAGAAAAAATAGTTTCTCTTATATACAAAACATTGAAGTCATTTATCAAGATTAATTTGTAAACTGATTTTCTGATCATTACTATGATAAATGATATTGTTTTTTTGAAAAAAGTGAAAGTCAATTAGGAAGTTGGTTACAAAAATAGGAAGATAGAGATTAGATAGATTAATAAGCTTAAGCTCTACATACACTCATGCAATCTTTCTTTCTACCATGCTAAAATTTTTGAATGTAGAGCATTGGATAAACAAATTTTACAACCTCAGGATTGATACTCTTTTAAATATTTCTAGCTAGGATGAAGCTTACATTTCATTTGAATGACAACTCACATCCTTCAAACATATTTTTATAGCAAAAGTATGATGTGTGATTAACTAGTTCAATTGCAGTTCATTGATATACTCTACTACAACACACACTACTTCGAACTATGTAGTCAACTGAAGATATGCACAAACAATCATATAGACACATCAACAGCAAAACATTGATGCAGTGTAGTTCCATCTTTATATCATCAGACGGTAAATTAATATGTGAGAGCTTCAATTATAGTTTACAACATTAAGTATGAGTTCGGAATGTAATAAAATACTTTACAGGTATCTGATAGCATTTACTAACTAGTTCAATTGCAGTTTATTGATATAGTCTACTATAACACACACTACCACAAACAATCATATAGCCGCATCAACAGAAAAACGATGATGTAGTGTAGCTCCATCTTTATATCATCAGACAGTAAATTAAAATGTGAGAGCTTCAATTATAGTTTACAACATTAAGTATGAGTTAGGAATGTAATAAACACTTTAAAGATATCTGATAGCATTTAAATATGTATATGTAACATATAACTCTTGATTTATTAGACAAAACAGCTTCCTAAAAATAGAAAATACACTATGTATGTTGATACATTGTTTATATTTCACACAAAAAACAATGAGATATTTTAAAAAAAGTTACAGTCTAACTAACAAAACAAGTGGATAGAGTCATGCTTTGTTCATGTTTTTTAAATGATAGCGGAGATAACTAGAATGAGAAGTAAAACCACAAAATCCGTTTTGGTGAAAGGTTGTAGCTGTATTAACTAATATGCAATTAAACAATAAAAAACAGGAAATAGATGCAATCAAGTTCTCTTCCTTTTTAGGTTGAATTCAACCTATAATTCCATCATCTATGGATGTTTGTTGTTTTGTTTAAAATAGAAATAATATGATAATAAATAGTACTTAGGTGTAATTAATGACTTTTCTCGAGCGGTTTTATAACAATTAATATTAAAAAAGATCAAAACATATAGGATTAAGCGAGAGATGATGATTAATGACTTTTCTGGAATGAGTTTATTAGTAAAGCGACACTTGCGTTATATTATAATTAATTACTTTTTAAAAAGAACTGGGTAACATTACGTCGACTGAAATAATACCTAAAACGTCTCGCATAAATTTTGATCTGACCGAAAATGGACTGAAAAGCTTCAAGGTGCGTAAAAATTATCGTAACTCGCTATAGCGGATATTCTAAGAAATTTTTATTTTCTCGTTGCTAACTTGACGTAAAATATTTTGTAACGGATGTCACATGATCTCAATCGATTTTTTTCAACTGAATCACTTAGTTACTCGTAAACATTTGATACTCGCTTGATTTCTTTGATAACAGCAATATCCCAATTGTGTTTATCGTAAATATTTCAAAAACGGATATTGCGTGTTTCAGTTGGTTTTTCCTACTGAATCACTTAGTTACTCATAAACATTTGAAAATTGTTTGAATTTTTTGTTGATAAAACATGTTGCAAGTATCTTTTAACAAATATTACCCAATTGTGTTTATTGTAAATATTTCAAAACAGATATTGCGTGTTTCAGTTGGTTTTTTCCTACTGAATTGCTTAGTTACTCGTAATTATTTGAAAATTGTTTGATTTTTTCGTTGATAAAACATGACGCAAGTATCTTTTAACAAAATATTACCGTGATTTCAATCAGTTTTCTTTACTAGATTACTTAGTTACTCATCAGCATTCATAATTGCTTTTATTAATAGTTGTTGCAAAGCAATGTTGTTTTTAAACAGTATTACTACGATTCCAACCAATTCCCTTACTTAATTACTCGCCAGTATTTCATAATTTCTTCCACTAATAATTACAAAGTAATATTGTAAATATATAATGCAGTAGATACTAAATTGACACAAATTTTATTCCTATGATTTTAAAACTTAACTAATGTAGTTTTTTTACCAGAAATAATAATAATTTTTAAAACAAAATCAAAAATTAACGGTGATTACATGTATGGTAAACATAATATCTGTAAATATATATATATAACTAAAAGAAATATTTATGCTCAAGTCTACTCTCTCTCTCCTCTAACCTCTCTCCTCTAGATTCTCTCTAGATATATACAAATACAGTTATTTTTATATGTAGACTTGATCTCGAATGCTGATGATATGTAGTCTCAAGTGGATAAATGAAGTTAAAGTACTTTGTATTACACAAAATTTACTGTAAATTATAATCATCCGGAGGGTTAATGCGCCCCTTTCTCCTCTCTCCTCTCTCTCAAGATACCATATGAGTCGAAATTACAAATGTATTACACAAAATTTACTGTAAAATTTAATCATCTAGAGGACTAATGGTATCTTCTCTCCTCTCACTCAAGATATCTCCTCTCTCTCTCTCATCTAACTACTCTCCTTTCTCCTCTCTCCCCTCTCTAGATGTATACAAATACAATTATTCTTATATGTAAACTCGATCTCGAATGCTGATGATATGTAGTCTCAAGTTAATAACTGAAGTTAAAGGACTTTGTATTACACAAAATTTACTGTAAATTTTAATCATCTAGAGGGCTAATGCTTCCCTTTTTCCTCTCTCCTCTTCCCCTCTTTCCTCTCTCTCAAGATATCATATGAGTCGGAATTACAAAAAATTGTCAAAACTTAAATGCCATACATTCAAAATCTAGATGCCCTGTGAGTTAGAGTCGTGTATATAATTATGTAAAAAATTATCAAAACTTGAATGCCATACATTCAAAATCTATATGTCATATAAGTTCAAATCAAGTAAAAAAATAATCAAAACTCCAATGCCACTTAAATGCCACTCAAATTCCACTCAAGTACCCCTCAAATAAAATACAATATAAACCTGGCGAATCCATCCAACGCCGTAACCCATTGCCTCAACTCCAAGGTCTAATCCACAAAAAAACAGTTGGTAGGGAGTTCTGCTCATATATTACTACTAGTGCTAATTGAGATTTTTATAAACACTATTAAATTTTAATGCTATCATATGCAACTGTTTTTACGCTAAAAACCAAGATATACTAAATGCAAAGAGTGAGGTCAAACTGTGGTTTAAGGGATTAAGTAGCATTGATCTAAATAATAAAATAATAATAATAAAAAACTAGTTCCAGAAAACTAGATGATTTAATTAACTAAAGACAAATAATTAGTTTAGCACTTCTTACCTCGATGCTGGTTGTTCTCCTAGGAGCTGTAGTAGATGTTGCTTCTTCGCTTCCTGTTGTAGAACTGGATGCTTTCTGTGTGAAAAAAGTGGCTCTTACATAGTTAAAGTTGCACTGATTAAACCCTATGAATACCATCTTGTACCAACCTTCTTTATAATATATCTATGAATCAGCATTTTTTCACGCGAAGGAAAACCAATACTTTCGCGGGAATAAAATAATTATTTTTCACGCGAATAAAACATGAAAAACAACCCAAATTTTCACACGGATAACAGTAAATAAAAGGTTTTTTTCACGCGAATACAACCATTATTCACGCGAGACATAAAAAAATATTTCACTGCTATATTTTCACGCGAATAAAAACCAATGTCTTCGCGAGAATAAATCAATTATTTTCACGCGAATAAAAAACCAATGTTTTTGCGGGAACAAAAAATAAAGATTCACGCGAATGAAAACCTTTGTTTTCGCGGGAGTGAAAAATTTATTTTCATGCAAATAAAAAACACTGTTTTAGCGACTTCAAGAATTTATTTTCACGGGAATAAAAACCGTTGTTTTCGCGGGAATAAAAAATTTATTTTCACGCGACTAAAAACCAATGCTTTTGCGGAAATAAAAAATTCATTTTCACACGAGTAAAAACCAATGCTTTCGCGGGAATCAAGAATTTATTTTCACGTCAATAAAAGCTAATGTCTTCACAGGAATAAAAAAAATTAAGTTCACGTGAATAAAAACCGTTGTTTTGCGGCAATAAACAAACTGTTTTCACGTGAATAAAAACCAATGCTTTTTGCGGGAATAACAAAATTATTTTCACGCGAATGAAAACCAATGTTTTAGTGGGAAGACAAAATTAATTTTCACGCGAAAAAAATTGGTTTGTTTTTCCTGTGTTATTCGCGTGAAAATAATTATTTTATTCCCGCGAAAGCATTGGTTTTTCTTCGCGTGAAAAAATTCTGATTCATAGATATATTATAAAGAAGGTTGTTACGAGATGGTACTCATAGGGTTAATCAGCGCAACTTTAGCTATTTAACAGCCTGTGTTTTTCACACAGAAAACTTCCAGTTCTACAACAGCTAGCGAAGAAGCAACATCTACTTAGTAACTACCACATCTACTTGAAATGATAGAAAGACTTCCAGTCAATAAGGTGAGAATCACCAAATAATTAGTTACATGTATTGACAAAAAGATCAACTAGTTTTGCTATACTGTTTCAGAAAGTTAAGTTCATGTTTTAATCATTTGTTATTATGACAGAGAAGAGGTTATTGTCCAGGAGAAGGAAATGTATCGACTCACATTCCAACCCATGATATTATTAATAACACAACATTTGCTGAATCTGGGTGCATATGGAGAGATTTCCCCTATTCAATATAGACTTTAGTGGTGAAAAGGTAGGAATTAATGAAAAAAAATTGTAGCTAGTAGGACTTGAAAAAGTAGAAAAGCTTATAATTATTTTACATTTTACATCACCTATACTAATACATAGCGCTTTATTTTAGTTCATTATGAAATCAAAAGCAGTAAGAGTAAAAGACCTCCTCCTGGAGATCTATCATCAATACATCAGAAAAGATGTTATTGTCCAGGAGAAGGCAATGTACCCACTCACATTTCAAAATATGTCATTATGCATTACAGAACATTTACTGCAGACACTATATATCTTCACACACTTTATTTAATATTTTCTATTGCAATTATTTACCAAATACTCCTCTCTCCTCTCTTGCAGTTATTTCCCAAATACTGTATATTTTAACCATCTAGAGGACTACTTTGGTGATTTTCCAACATATTTTATAGCATTCAATATACTTATTATGTAAACAATGTATATTATTCAATGTAGATACAAATATACCCATAAATATGTACATAAATATCCCTCCCTCCCTCTCTCTCAAGATGCCATATGAGTTTGAATTATGTAAATTAGATACACAAAAAAGAAACCAAACAAAGCAAGTTTCATTGAGAATTCTGTAAATTTTAACCATCTTAAGGACTAACTTGGTGGTTTTTGATTGTTTTTTTAAAAAAAAGGGCTTGGTGTTGTTGGTATGTAGACTCAATCTCGAGCGCTGATGTTATGTAGTCTCAAGTGGATAAACCAAGCTATAGTACTTTGTATTACGCAAAATTTTCTGTAAATTTCAACCATCTAGAGGGCTAATTTAGTGATTTTCCAAGATATTTTATGACATTCAATATACTTATTGTGTAATAAATGTATATAATCATATATTGATTGATTTTTAATCAATGTAGCTATAAATATAGCCATAAATATGTACATAGTTATACATATATACATAAATGAGTGGAAACTAAAAAAATTATTTACACTCAAGATGTCATAAGAGTTTGAATTAAATGTAGATATAAATGTACCCATAAGTATGTACATAATTAGCCATATATATGAATGTATAGAAAACTAAAAAATTATTTACGCTCAAGACTCCTCTCTCTCTCCTCTCTCCTCACTCTCCATCTCCCTCTCTCTCTCTCTCTCTCTCCCGCTCTCTCTATCAAGATGCCATATGAGTTCGAATTATGCAAAAAAATTACCAAAACTTAAATGCCATACATTCAAAATTTAGATGCCATATGAGTTAGAATGATGTAAAAAATTATCAAAACTTAAATGCCATACATTCAAAATCTAAATGCCATACATTCAAAATCTAGATGCCATATGAGTTTGAATTATATAAAAAAATTATCAAAACTTAAATGCCACTTAAATGCCACACAATATTAACTCAGCGACTCTATTCAATGCCGTAACCCATTGCATCAACTCCAGGGTTTAACCCACAAAAACACTTGGTAGGGAGATCTGCTCATATATTACTACAATCATAAAAGAAGAGTTCAAGTTGATTGCTACATTGGCTGATTTTGTTCCTAAGTTCATAAAGAACCACTTTGAACACATTCATTTGCAGCGCATGAATCCCCTTTTTCTTCAACACATTACTGAAGAAGTATTTTATTTCGTGTTAGGACTCAATATATCTCGTAAGTCGATACAAAGCACGTTTTTGAGCTGCAATTGTGTTTCAAGAGCGAATCCTCTCGAATTCCTAAACTGTTCTAAGAGCTTTGATCCAGAAGTCTGCTGTCCACAAGACAAGTTGATAAGTTTTGAGGATCCCAAAAGAGCGATTGAACCGATTGATGTGAAGCAATGTTTGGATGATGCTAAACTAGGTGATTTGGTGGATACTTTGATTTTAAAAGGATTGTCTTCATTTTGCTGGACAGCTTCACATATTCTTTTGTCTCAGACACGATTGGAGCTGTAATTACATTTCGGCAATCACTTTGATGAGATTGTTTCACATCTCCAAAAGCAGCTGAGAGAGCTGAATAAGCCACTAGTTGCTTACGTATAAATGACAAAAACATCAACAAATAAAAGTATTTAGCTTCCAACATTGAAAGCAAAAACCATTTTGAAAAATCGGCTACACATTTCTTTTGCTATTGACGCTAACTTTTTAAAAATGTTAGTGGAGTATTTTATACCAAAAAAATTGATGAATGTATGGCTGGAGCTATGGAAAAATTATGTTTTACTTTTTGGCCTTTTGAAAGGAGTATACGATAGATATAAAGATGGAAATTGAAATAACTGTGTGAGACTCTACCCTTACGACTAGTTATATCGTGGTTTTTCATTCCTCGAAACGCTTTATGGATCTGCACGAGCAAAACTTCTACAAAGAGCCCGTCTTGTAATACTCCAGCAAAATACACTCTGAATGAGGAGCAATGTGTGATAGGAGTTAAAAATAATACAAAAGGGCTTACTCAGAATACAAAACTATTTTGGAATCGTGAATTATGTGCATTTGAATACAACACTTCCCATTTGATCTGCCCACTAACAGAGGAATTTGAGTCAGTCGACTTTGTATGTACGCGTTGCGATCGATCAATCAACAAGGAATCAAAACCAGCTACTGTCATCACTAACGTCAATGATATCGAAGGTGTGAATTTGTCATTTTTGAGTATTGAAATTCTGAAGTCTATTAAAAACAAGATAATCATCAGTATCACATGTCAAGCGGATAGCAAAGACAAGTGATCCCAAGATTATATATACTGAGTTTGAGTTGACGCATATTAACGAAAGACCGCTGAAATTCAAGGGAGTTAACTCGAGATGATGAAAGCATAAACTAGGTTAAAAAGTCTCTCTGAGTTAAAATGGGATACCGAATCTATCTTCTATTATTCCCCATCCTGATTAGTTATTGTCTTGCGACGGAGACACATCCATTCAATTTATCTCATCGAGTTTCCGGATGCCATCGGGGAGTTCTTAATATGGAAAAAGTTCATTCAGCGACTACTATTTTAGGAAAAAATTTAAAATATCGTTTGTATAGACTCATGTATATCATGGAAACTCCCCACCAGTGCAGAAGTTGTGACAGAAGTGATAGGTGGCCTCAACACAGCTTTGTTTGCAAAACCGATGAAGCTTTAAACTATATTCGCTTATACGTTCAAGGATCATTAAGTACAACTCAGAGGGCAACTACTCAGACAACGACGACGACAACTCCACCGACAACAACAACAACCACAACCCCAATGACAACCACCACAACTCCAACGACGACGACAACTCTAGCAACTACGACGACAACAGCTTCAACAATGACAAAAACTACAAACATGCCAGTAGATCCATTAGACCGAGTTCCATTAGACCGTCGAGCACTTGTTGATTTAGCTTTGAATTCACAAATGACAACGATAGCCATACAAACTACATCCCTATCAATTCCATCTGTTATACAAGCTCTGGCTTACGTCGATTTAAATTTGGATCGTTTAAGTCCTACAAACTCTACTATACACTGTTATGAAGAAACCGAAACTACCACTGATTGCGTGTGTGATAAACACATCATATGCGAAAACAATTCGGTAGCAATTACAAATCTAAAACCACCAGTTTATAGAGTTTTTAGTTATGATGATTTAGAGGATTATTCAGGAATTTCTCTGTCTGTATCGGAAGAAAGTGAATTAAAAATTGAAAGAAGCCTTCTCATCATCATTGAACCGAAATGTGATGATGTTTCTTGTAAAGTCATTGAATATTTTAAAAATCAAATTTTTGTATAGACTTTTACACTATATGTTCAACCTATTACATTTTATTATATACGTTATCACATTTACCATTAAACAAGTAATGTAATACTTATTATGTAAGAATGAAACTATAGCAGTAACCAAACCAATGTAGACATGAATATAGACGTAGTTATGCATATGTACATGAATATGTAAGTATGGAAAAAACTTAAATTTTCTTGAAATAATGAAAATATAACTATACAATGTTAATACAACAGGTAAAGCAACACATCAAATCCTACTGACAGGAGTTAAAAAAAAAACACAAAATAACACCGCCGTCATCCGGGAACAAAATTCAAACACCTTGGAGATTTACCTCAATACAAACAGTACACAAAAAAATCACACAAAACTTATCATGTAATACTAAAGAGAAAAAAATAAAAAGACCTGTCAAAATTTTAGATGCCATAAAGTATTAAATAGCAGCATATATCAACGGGGTACAACATTGCATAAAGCTTTAGATGCCATAAAGTATTAAATAGCAGCATATATCAACGGGGTACAACATTGCATAAAGCTGGACATTAAACCCACAAAGAAATCACTTGGTAGGGAGATCTGCTCATATATTACTACTACTAGTGTTCAATAAAAAATAAGTATTTCCTAAAATTTTCAGTGCAACTAGTTATGTACTCCAAGTAATGTTAAACAATTATTCATTAGATAGACCTTGACATTCATATTCCAAGATGGCAGCCCCCATGGAAACCATTCTCACAGTGCTATTTTATTTTCTACTATCGCATGCTTTGGTCGAACTAGGGCACTTTTTACTTGGGCACATGCCAGATTAGGATTTTTTACTTGGGCATGTGCCAATGTGCGACACCTTTCTGCACGCCCCAGTCGATAGCATAAAAATAGCTAGAACTATATAGTTATCATTTCCTTACGACTAGTAGTAATCAATCTTCATCATCACGGTAATAATGTGCAGGATTTCACTGTGGGGGTATGTACTTTGGTAGCTAGGCCTACCTGCACAGCCTCCCTAACTGCTGATGGCTTTTGGTATATACTGCTGAGTGGTACAACCTGCCCACAGGTCGATGAGTATCCTTAGTAATGGTGTTCGACCATTTCAGGTTACTGTCTAGCTGCCGGTTGCGTTAGCTGATTCGGTGCGCAAGCCAGAGGCCGACCTTTGAAGGTCGAACTAGCTATAGCTATGTTCGGCCAGCAGAGGCTTCTGTGATCTGCTTGTTAATTACTACTCGAGTAATAGAGCTTTTGTTGTATGTGCATGTACTAGCGCAAGTGAAGTTATTGTTTGTGAACAAAAGAACTTCTGAGAGTGTGCAAGCTTAGCTCTAACTTTATTAGTTCAAACATCAGCATTTATACAAACGATTATTTAATACAAAATAGATAGATAAAAGAAGCCACACCTAGCACAAGTGGTTGGCTAGAGTGCACCAATAATAATACAGTGGGTGGAACTTGAATAATGCATGACTGGCTAGTGTATAATGTATATGAGAATCGAATAGAACTATCTGCCCTAAGGCGTATGCATAGAACTAGGTAAGTGTACCTGATGTGTACAATAGAAATGTAAAATAGAAGGGTAGTAAGTGTAATAAGATGGTGCCGTCCGTCACAATAACTCGTCTTGTTAGTGGCTGTAAAAACAGCAAAACTAAAACAGCACCTGATTGATTGTACTCCAGAATACCTCAGTATATTGCTAGTTTATGCTACGATATAGCTAGAAGAGATGATAATAATTATTAATATTCATTGGCATTATTATTATTATTATTGTTATTATTATTATTGTTATCGAAAACCTCTCTTTATCATACATGGATCTTCGCGCGAAATAAATTTTTCTTCTGCGCAAAAAGCTGTGTATATTAGAAAGGGTTTTCGCGCAAGAAATTTTTTTTTTTTCGGGCAAACAATGTTTCTTTTCTGTACAAAAAAACTGCATGTATTATGAAAGGGTTTCACGCGAAGAATTTTTTTTCTGGACAAAAAATGGTGGTTCTTCCGATAGAAAATGTTTTTTTATTCACGCAAGAAATTTAGTTTTTTGCGCGAAGGTCTCCTTTAGAACATATATATAGCTTTCTCGCGCCAATAAAATTACTTTCCAAACTGGAATCTGCATATATATGTCATAAAGGGTTTTTACACGAAAAGAACATTCTTTGCCCGAAAAACCTTTTTCATCATATAAAAATCGTCAGACGAAGGTGACTTGTAACAACAGTTCAATCAGTGCAACTTTGATTTTTTCGGAAGAATTGCTTTTACATAAAAATCATCCAGTTCAGCAACGACATCTGAAGAAGCAACATCTATTACAGCATCTACTACTAATGTTAGGAGGATTCTCAGTACATACTGGGAGGAATTTCATCACTAAGGTAAAGTTTAACAAATGATGATTATTATTACTCACCATCAGTTGGTTATAATCAAATGGATACACTGTATTGTGTCAGATAATTAACTACTAAGTTTTAATTACTTAGTTTTAATTGTATTTGAAAAGTTCATTTGTTTTATAAATATAAACCTGTTGTTTTATTTATTTATGTTACTACAAACATTGCTCTTTATTTTTAGATTACTATGGATTGAATTTCTTAGTCTCCCATTTACATGAATTCAAAACCAGCAGTAAACAAGTTCGAAACAACCAAAACAGCACCTAAGATAAAATATTATTTTGCAAAAGAGTCAACTCTCCCTAAACTGATTTCACCTACAACACAAACCAGCGAAGAGCAACATGATAAGAAGCCGCTTTTCAATACGGATAAAGCTTTAAAGATGGCTAAGTCTCTCAAAAGATGGAAGGCGAATAAATTGCAAAAGATTGGAATGTTCCAAACGCAAAAATACTCGCTGTCCCAACCGTTATTTAAGTTGTTTCTATCGATCGGAATATCGGTGTATATGGTGATTTCTGCGTTATCACCTACTTTGGTACTTCGGATGTGAAATATTTTCAGAGAGCAGTTTGTCTGAGTAGAATAGTTGAAAACTTCAATCTTTCCAGTTACCCATTACCTTGTAACGTTGTGTACTTTGGTGAGGTGGAAAACGCAAAAAAATAAAAGAATCACTTGCTATGATATCAAAAGTGTGAGCACAAAACGCTTAACCTCGATAAAAGTCACTGCTGAAGCCGAAGAATTGAAAAAGATGACCAAGGATGAGCTCAAATTCAGCTCGACATCAAATATATCAGTAGTTTCAAACAGCGCGTGGTTTTCCCCTTACATCAATGTTGTTGAAAGATTTATTCCTCCTCCATTTAACGGAGAAGAATATGGCGCAAATTGCATCCGTTATGTTTTGGAAAAAAAAGGAAAGAGAGAGGTGAGAACACTGATCTTACCAAACGGATACGTCGAAGAAGATAAAAAGTTGTTCCAGGTGTAATGATTTACAAAGAGAAAAAAATAGTTCAAATTTTAGTGCATACCACAATTTCATCTTTCATTTTTCAACCAGTAGCGCTAATTGGAAAGAAAATTGCGATCAAGTCAAATTTAATGAGGAGACATGACAATCGAATGTTGAAGCTGATATTGGAAAATTCCTATTTACAAAATTTGGCAAAATTTTGAAGCAGGACTCAGCGCTGATGATAATGAGTAGACTAGTTCTACCATACATTGTAAAATTATCTAAAACTATTGCAAATAGTATATTAACCTCTTATATATTCCATGTACAAGCATTTTATGAAAACCCAAACTTTATTATCTTAATTATTATAAATATTTTATTCATTGTATTTCACATATTATAGAACTAAACTATAGTAAAACAGCACAAATTTTCAATATTTTATCTTATTTAATAAATTTATACCAACAGGCTCTCATGGAAACTGGTGCTAACAGAAGGATACTCAGGACCAAGATAACCGCCATGATGGAAATTTACTATCCAAATCATGATACAAAACCATCAACATACCAAATCACAAAACATTCAAAACACCTGGTGCACACAAAAAGGTACCAGCGATGGCACCAGAAGAACCTCAGCTAACAAATCAACATACCACACAACAAATATCAAACATTCCAAACACCTAGTGCACACAAAAAGATACCTCACGGGTTCCCATGGTAACTGTTGCCTCCTGAAAGTACACCTAGAAGCAGGAAAACCTTCTCCTTAGACTCCATTACACAGATCTACTGCTATATTACTACTAATAGTATACAACTCTATTTCACTGTTTAGGATATAGCACGCTACTGATCTTTACTTTACTACTTCCCAAACAGTTATTCTCATCAGTGTATAAAAGCAATGCTTTCCCGTCAGTTCTGGCAAAAATGCAAACTAGTATCAAATCCAACAATGTTGGTGGGACAGTAGGTCAGTGTAGAAAATTAAAGAGTCATAATTTGGACTGCAGAATGGTTAAAAGTAACAAGAGGCGGGCGGTTTACCTTCCAACACCACTCTCCATTGAGGATCAATTTATCATATGTCTCATGAACCTAAAGAAAAATTGCCTAAAGCGTGCAAAGATTTGCTGCTACTATAATACATGTAAAAGGAAACCAAAGAATGCACGTGTCAGGAGCGGAACGATAGCAAAGTATCCAAAAGCAGAGCCTATCCATGTGACAGGATTAAGGGGAGCACCAAAAGCCATTTATCAGTCAACATGAAAAGATGGGCGACTAGATCTGCGGTATGGACCTGAAAACAAAGAAGTAAAATGAACTAATGTCAGAGCTAAGAAATGCTCTTTGAAAAAAACTATCGCAAAGTTTACATGAGATCTGCTCTGGTTATACATAAAACACAGCTCAACCGATAATTATCACGTGATGCGGTAAAAGTATCCATATATGAATTTGTCCCCACGCAGATTTTTTCAAGTGTCCAATTACAGTTTTGGTAATAACTTTGCAACTAATCCACCAATCAGAAAGCACTTTTTTCTCCTAACAGCCAATACAATTTTGCCTCTGATTGTCTGTCAATAGACTTCTGAAATGCCCTCTCCTCACTAAGAACTAGTCATAAAAGTTACAGAACTTTGACGCACCCATGGGAATTCTCCCGAACATTTTACCAATTTTTGACAATTGCAAGTGAAACCCCAATGTCTTATCTATACCCGGACATATTGTTTTGCTGATTTACTTTATTATTTCTAATTAATTATGATTTATTTCCAAAGCTTACTAATAATTTGTGAGCGGTTTATAAATACGCGACAACGTAGCTCAAAAAACTCATTCAGTAATTGCGGTGCCATCACATACTATCCAATGTTTCGGCCAAATAGAATTGCTGCTTTTCTTAGGCTGTCATTTGTGGTAAATGCATTAAAAAAACAAACCACAATAATTGTGGTTACTTCTTGTTTATATTTAAAATGTAAATTTTGGCATCTAAAAAATTATTTTTACTAATAATTTTTATACCATTGTGATAGACACGTCCGGCTCTACAAGTTGGTACCAAATTCATTCACTGAAATTCAAGTTGAAAATTGAACTTCTCTACCTAAAACATGGGCCACGGGTGGGAGGAAAGACAAAATGTCAAAAATCATCCATGTAGGTAGTGCAACAAGTTTTTTCAAACTGTTCTGAAAATTTTTTAAATAGTTTCAGTGGGTAGCAAAATATGATGTGAATACAATGAGACCAAATTTGCTATTGTCACCTCAATAGTTAACTGTTAAAAACAAGTTTTACCAAATGTACTTTTGAGTAAAAAAAAAAATGCATGGTAAATGTTTTTTGTTTTTTGCAGGCAATTAGTGTTGACGCACGCATGAAGCGTGTTATATATATAAAGATACATCATGCGTACGCCTCAATAATTATACATTGTATATATGTAACAATTATTATAAATGCTTTGCATTGGCTATATAATATTATTTTGTAGAAGTAGCTGGACTACACAAAAAACAACAAGTTATGTATCTCAGTTGATATAGACAGGAGTCATCATCAGAAGTCTTGTAATTAATTTAATAATCATAATTAATAAATAAATTATTTCGATAACTAATTAATAAATAATTATTAAAACTAATGGTTATTGATGACATTGCATTTTGCTATATCATATTTATTACCACTAGCTGTTATCATTCAATGATGTTTTTTCCTAATTAACAGATATAATATTAGATTAATTATGAGCCGGAATAAATTAAAATTAAATCAATAATGATGATAGATAAACAGCCGCAATACTAATGACTACTGATCATCATTAACCGTAGCGTTTGCGGTAACCCCATTATTAACCTAAAACACTCGGCGCATATGATACACCCGTGATGCACTTGCAATAATTGTGGTTAGGCTAATTTATAAATGGCTAAGATGAAAAATAATTTTAGGCGAGGGGCGTCTTTGAAAAACCTTTTCTTAATCAAAATACATTGATCACCCTACAATAATTATACAGCATTCAAATCCTAACTTTACAGTCTATTGTGTAAACCTACCAACAATATGTTGATGCCCTACAGTAAACTAGTAGATTTTGGATAAAAACCGAAAATATAAAGGCATTTTGTCAAGTCTATGAGTAGTGTAAGAAAAAGGTTCATAGACAGATGCCTGCGCGGTAGATTGTTCTAGCTATAGCAATTGGATTTTTTGTCTCTATTGAGCTTTAGTTTAAAAGATATGAAAAGAAATGTGATTTTTGGGGCTTGAAAAAAAATCACGATTTTTTGCGGAACAATTTTTTATAACAATGCTTTTGTTCATATTATACGGCGACCGCAACGGTTTTTGCACTATCTAATCCATGTGTCAACAGTAACTGTTAAGATCCATGGCCTGAACATAAAACAAGCAGGTACAATCAGTTCGTGTCAGAGCAACAAAAAAAACCTCTGAAATCTTTACAAAACTTCTAGGAGATCTGATGCTACTATACCACTACTAGTTATTGAGTGGCCACTAAACAACATAAAAATGATACTTGCAGCCAGTCTGTTATGACTTGAGAGTTGTTTCTGATAGTAACTGAAGCGTATAGTTCAATCTACTGCTACTCAATGCTAGAACTTCTCTCCCTGGTTATTCAGTAATAGTAGATGAAGTGTTGCATGCAGGCCAGCTGACTGATGTGCAATGAAACTTTGCATTATGTAAACAATGCAAAAACTCCGCACATTGCTTCTGTATGCAGATTGTTTCTTGTTTTTTTTTTATGTAACCTATTTGTTATTCGATGCTGCACAATGTTTATCTCTAAACACTGCTTTGTGAGCCCATAGCAGACCAAGTCCATATCCAAATCACTGAATGCTGATAACGTTTAAACGGAGTTAAACATGTTGTTATTCGGAGAGTCAAAACAGCTGAACAAGTGGGATGAAGCGGAATGAAATTAAAATAAAAAAAATCATTGATAAATGAATGTTGTTACTACCATAAATCCTTGATCTAATTCCACTGATCAACTTCCTTTCACTTTTTGTTTATTTTCTCAGTTTGAGCACAATTTGAGGGCAACAGTCAGGTGTTTGGTGGTACAGGCGCTTTGCACACAAGCAAAAGAGAGGCCAATTTGTATCAAATATCAGATCAATACAGCCATCTAGGGAAATATATTTTATTCATTACATCATTCTGTAACCTACCAAAACTTTCAGCTTATTTTATAAGTAAGTAAGTGCAGTAAGACATGAGCAGTTCAAGCCACCTGGGCTTGTATTGGGGATGTGAACCAAGATGTTTACTAGAAATCATTTTTTTGACATTTTTCTATATTTCTTCCTACCTTTGAAACAGGAATTTTGTTCTTCCCTGATTGTTTTTAGTGATGTAGGAGCAGATCTCTGTCATGGACTCTAAAGAAAAGGTTTTCCTGGTTTTCGGGTGTACTTTAAGTATGCACCAGTTACCACGAGAACCTGTGAGGTACCTTTTTGTGTGCACCAGTTGTTTAGAATGCATGGTAATTTTACCGTGTGGAATGTTGATTAATACATTGTATGGTGTGTTGGAAGTTCTAGAAGTTCTCCTGGAAGGTTCTCTTGGAGGTTCTCCTGGTCCATTGATTGTCTTTTTGTGTGCACCAGGTGTTTAGAATGTATGTTATTTATTGGTATCTGTTGATGTGGGCATGTTGATTTGTCTTCCGGTGCCTTTTTGAGTGCACCAGGGGTGTTTTAAATGTTTTTTGTATGTTGATTTAGACACAGGTTTGTACGATGATGTTAGATTGGGGGGTTAGAGTATTGTATAGAAATGAAGCGTTGTTTTATTGTATAACTTTATTATACAAGAGTAGTAATATATGAGCAGATCTCCCTACCAAGTGTTTTTTTGTGGAGTTTTATCCCGGAGTGGATGCAATGGGTTACGGCGTTGATTAGAGCAGCCAAGTTAATATTTCATGGCATTTAATTTTTGAGAATTTTTCACATAATTTTATCTCTTATGGCATCTTGAGTATAATTTTCTGTCTCTCTCTCTCTTTGTATCATTCTGATGGTGATGGAGTTGTAATTGCCACTGAATTGTTTTTGTATATGATGTATCTATCTACATTGCTATAGTTGTTGTTATAGTTTTATTATTGCATAATAAGTATCACATTATTTGCTTACTGGTAAATGTAATAAAATATACACCATAATGAAGTTTAATAGGTTGAACATGTAGTGTTAAAGTCTATAACAACCTTTTAATCTGTAAAGTATTTAATGACTTAGAACAAAAAATATCATCACATTCAGATTCAATGATGATGAGGAAGATTTTTTTTCAAGTTTAAGTTTACTATCTTCCGATACAGACAGAGAAAGTCCTGAAAAATCCTCCAAATAAATATAACAAAAAACTCTATAAACCGGTGGTGATGGAGTTGTAATTGCTAATGAATTGTTTTTGCATATGATGTGTCTATCACACACCGCAATCAGTAGTAGTTCCGGTTTCTTCATAATAGTGTATAGTAGAGTCTATAGGACTTGGACGTTCCACAAATTAAATCAACGTAAGCCAGAGGTTGTATAACAATTGTAACTGATGGTGATGAAGTTGGTATAGGTATTGTTGTCATTCGTGAATATAAAGCGAATCAATAAGTGCTCGCCGCTCTAATGGAACTCGATCTGATGGAACTACTGGCCTGTTTGTAGTTTTTGTCGTTGTTGAAGCTGTCGTTGTAGTTGCTGTAGTTTTCGTTGTTGTCGTTGGAGTTGTGGCGAATGTCGTTGGAGTTGTTGTCGTCGTTGTCTGTGGAGTTGTGGTGGTTGTTGTTGGGGGCGTGGTTGTCGTCGTTAGAGTTGTTCTCCGAGTTGTAGTTAAT
>CALYOO010000561.1:0-22330 GCA_945261195.1 Cryptosula pallasiana
TGAAGCATTTGGCTTCAAAGGGTGACGTATGGTGGCTCATAACGTTGGACGGTTTCGTTTTCAAAGCGTATGAACAGGTTTGAAATAGTTCAGACGGTTTACAAAGCGTATTTAACATTGAAAATAATTGGGTAATTGTAGTAAAATAGCCCAAGAAACTACATTTGAAAACGGACTTGTTGGTTTTAATAAATTAATCGTCGGCCTCAGCAGTTGCGATTCATGCTATAAAACTGTATTTCCTGTCTAAAAATCATAAATTCTGCAAACCGTTGAGTTGTCTTGCAAATAATTCAGACGGTTTAGAAATGAACCGTATAGACCCTTTAGAAAGAGTATGAACTATTTACAAACCGTATGGACTATTTTGAAATGATCTGAACTGTTTCAAAATGATACAAACTATTTCGAAACTGTTGGAAAAGCTTGCAAAGCACATGGCTTTCGAACTAAAAGCGATCGTCATCATTTTATTTAGAGCCTCTATGCAACTTTATCAACATAGACGTAGATCAAAAGACATGGAGAAAATTAATTAACTGTATAAAGTTTTTGTTGACTATAATCTCTAAAATTTATTTCTAGATTTATAATTAGATTGTGTTTATTATTTAAAATAATTTAAAACAAATAATATTTATTCAAGAAAAACATGTTCTTTATTTATTTAAAGAAAATTCAACTGTTCGGTGTTCAGTAAAAAAATTATCAACCATAAACGAACTGTAGATCTATGATCAATAGAGCGAACCAGCAAATCGGCTCGGCATTTTCAAAGCCCATGAATGATTTCACAAAGCGTTCAGAAGTTTTGCAAAAGTTTGGATTATTTCAAATTAGTTTGAACGGTTTAGAAAGCATTCAGATGTTTTAAAAAGCAAAACAGAAAACGTTCTGAGCCACCATAGTGACGTGACAAAGGCAGTTGGCCACACTATTTTTCTGATTTATTCTCTTAGCTTCCAATCAAACTCGTCAATCAGACAGATAATTAATTAAATAATAGGCAAGGGCGGATCTAGCAGTGGTGCCACTGGTGCCATGACACCAACTCAAATTATTTGAGAAAATACAAAAATTTCAGTTAAAAACGGTTTATTTTGACTACGGAACAAACTTCTTGTCTATTGTTGTTAAATGGGAACAAATTTCATGTAGCTGTTAGCAACATACATAGACGTATCACCCTGAAAGAGTTTGGAGGTGATCCATTCTATCATCAGCTAGTAGCAGTATTTACTTCTGTGGAAATTCCGGATTTTCTTTTCCGGTACAAGTCACAAGCATGCAAGCAATTCTCCCCCACCAGCAAAGAAAAGATAGCGCACATTATTGACTTATTGGCAACAAAAGAATGTTTCAAAGTAAGTATATTGTCACTGATTGAGTTTTCCACGTGGATCTTCACTTTTTGCACCATATTTTGGTTGTTTATGATTTGTCATAATTAGTATATTACTAATCATTATTAATAATAATAAATAAATAATAATTATTATTATTATTTTACTACTACAACAATACTTTATTATTTATTACTAATAAAAACTATTAACGTAGAGCATTATTACTTACTGGTATCAAATCAGTTTCCTCATGATGTTAAAAGTAAAAATGATGATAAACACAGTAAATAATAAATTTCACCAAAAACATTTTTTTAATAATTAGTAATCATTTCCTGAAAAGTGAGTGTTGCTCTAACAACGAAAACGCTTACAGTTGGTTTCATAAAATTTATGAGATTTGTCTCAGGTTTTAAGCATCTTAAAAAGTTGATAGACAGATTTTTCATCAATTAAACTGGTGCACAAATGCCACTAAAAAATTATTGATACACTTTTTCACTCAGTTCGCTCCGGTTTTTTTCTCTTGGTTATTTAAATGATCATTTATCGTTTTCAATATTGTAGACAACAATGATCAATTAATACATATCCGCTTTGTCTTTTTTTCATTACAGCCACGAACAAGTGATGGATCGATTTGCTGGCCAAAAAAGCCGAAGGATGATGGTTACCCTTTCAAAATGGCAGTGATTGTTATTTTGTCCTGTCAGGCATCAGGATGAGAACTATACTACAAAATTCATGCCTCGTGCACAGCACTTTATATTAGTTACATTCCATGATAGAAATATAAACTTTGAACATGTTGGATGTACTTTTTCAATAATGCAATTATGTAGCAAAACTGTCAAATACTTTCAGCTTCTTAGAAAACTTGGTGTTTTTAAACCACATATTTACCGTTTCGGCACAGCCCCCGCACCTCGATTGCGGGGGCACTGCCCCCTAGTCTCCGCCAGGGCGCTGCCCTGGACCCGCCGGGGGCCTGCCGGCCCCCTGGGGGTGGTTTCAATTAGAAGTCGGTCCTAAGTGGTCCTATCACATGTTAGCGATAGTATTACGACTGTCCTGGCCCAAAGCTAATCTCGTTTCAATTGGATGGTCGCTAATATGGACCGTTATTGAGCCAAGCGTTTTTGCTGCAGATCAACGTCATTTTCTAAACCGAAAATCATAGCAAGCACGCAAGTTTTCCTGTAAACTTATTATGATATTTGTTTGCCTTGCTGTACACGTATCTGCCTTTCATTACCATGTGGTCACAATGGGAAGAGGATAATAATTTTACGGTTTCAAGTGAGTGTATATATTTCTTTTCAGTGATTGACGAAATTGGTAATTAATTAGTGTTGACACCAACTTGATATTTTATGACGAATGTAATTTGAAATAAGCCATCATTTGGGCATATTTGACTTGTTGATAACAATATTATTATGTTTTATATTTAGAATTAATAATAATAATAATAATAATAATATTAGTATATATATTTATTAATTTATTGTTTTTGTTTATTAATAAATAATTATTATAATTTGTTCATAAACTTTAACAACAACCATCAACACAAGTTCATAAATATAATACGTATTATTATTTTTAAATTATGTAACCAGTTATCACAATGGTAAGTAATCAAAACAAAAACTACTAGTAAAAAAATAATAAGTAGTATTGTACTACTACTACTTCTTACTACTAACTAACTAATATTTATTATTATTATTATGGATAATAAAGAGAAACAATAAGAATATATATATATACATATAACAAAAAAAAAACAGTACAGTTTTTATTCTGCCACCGCAACAAAAACAGTTGATAATAATATTAATTAATGTCACAAAAAATAGTGAGTAGTTATGAAACGAGACGTATCATCATCATCATGGTAAATTAATAACAAATATTAATTTGTGAGTTGTAGTAATATTAATAGTAATTAAATAATAAGTGATGAATAATAATAGATAATTGCTACTGGAAGTAATTTGCTACAATATCTCTCCGTATGTCAGCTCCTTGTGCACCAACTCCATCAGCGTAAATATCCAAAGCATTTTCCTCTCTGTTGTAGACATCTTCAGCATGATGATGATGTATTGTGAGGGAAATGTGCCACAACCCCTGAACAGGTCGACCATATACAACATAGGACCTGCCGAACCATTCATAGCCGTATTGCCAACACTACCGAACTGTCTATGTTACATTACTTATTATTTTACTACTACTTATTTTACTCTTATATATATTATATTATATTGCTAGCGTAGAGCTACTGTTTTCACACATGTGCTTATGCACTCAGCCGTGCTGCTTAGCACCTCCTGTTATACCATATACCAGTTCTATTGGCTTTCTATCAACCAATCTTGTGTACAGGCGGAGCCTGCCTTTGTTGTGTAGCTATCAATCATTATTATATAACTTTTCTTGCATAAATACCCGTGTCTTGTCTAAATAAACTCAGAGTTACTGCGTACACTCTCACTTGCTTGTTTGATCTACTAGCATAAGCGCACTTATGCTAAAGCACAGGTAGCTTGATAGAGACAATACAAGTAAGCTCTTGCACTAATTACACTGGCGAAGGAACTTGCTAAGTTCAGCACTCATACAAATTAGTGGACAGAGGAATTGCACTGAAACCAGTCGACTAGCAACTAGGATAAACAGTCAGTAGAAAGTGGTCAGTCGATCTCGACTCACACTGCACTTGACCTACGGACAAGTGATACTGGAATGGTTATTCGAACAGCTAGGTCGACCTGCTACACCTACTCCTCGGGATAGGTGGAGGACGAGTTGGAAAGCCGTACACTGCACTGTTGTGCTTACTCATTACTGTGGGCCGTTGTACAGGTGGTCGCTACCACTCCTGACGGTAAATTCCTGTACATTGGTGGCAGCAGTGGGATTGAGAAGAATCCAAACGAACGACCCACAGGAACAGTGAGTACAAACAGGAGGCAGCAGGCGCGGAGATGGCCACCAGGCGACGAGCGCTCAGCTCAGATCGTGATGGCTCACCATTGCAGATATTGGGAACGTTGACAGACATTCTGGAGCGAATGTCAACAAACAATGGCAGGGACCGATTCAGAGTTCCCCAGTTCAGTGGGGAAGGGGACGTTGGATATTTTATCCAAAGATTCGAAGAAGTAGCTAGAGCCAACCGGTGGTTACCAGAGGAGTCGACCATACACTTGCGGCAGGCACTCACAGGGAAGGCCGAGCAGTGTGAGAGAGGAGCCGACACCACTGCCATCACCCAAGCACTAAGAGCAAGTTTTGGTCTGACCCGCATGGAGGCGCAGAACAAGTTGACAACCTATAGGAAGGCACGCCGGGAGACCTTGAGGGAGCATGCACTCCAAGTCGAACGACTGGTGGAGGCAGCATACGGAGACCTGCCGCTCAGAAATAGAACCGACCTCACCTTGCAAACGTTTCAGAACACTCTGGGACATGTTTACCTTCAGCGGCACCTCTTGGCAATCAGACCAGCCGACCTGGAGGAAGCCGTACAAGCCGGGAATGAGTTCCTGCAAGTGCAGCATCAAGCTCCATTACAATCAAATGTACGCATCGTACAAGAGGAAGAGTTGGAGGACACACCTCCAGACACAGGGAACCCACTGAAATGCCAGGAGGTAGGAGACCCATTGGCGAAGCTCCTGAAAACGATCGAGCATCTGAGTGAGGAGGTGGCCCGTCTCAAGAAGGACACAGACACAGACAAACCCCCCCCCCCACTGCGCTGCTGGGGCTGCCAGCGCACAGGACACGTGAGGAGCCAATGCAAAACTGCGCCATGGCACTCACGACAGGGAAACGAATACGGCCCGCAGCAGTAAAGACTCATGCTGGCTGCGACAGGGCCCCCATTATTCGTCAACCTCACAGGGAACGAGCCGAACTTCCAACGCAAGCGCCAGTGCCGCTTACACTGAACAATCGATTCAGTCCCCTAACCGACGAAATGTCGGAAGAAGAGGAGGAGGAAGAGGCGACTATAACAAGCTACCCCGAACACCCTCGGCAGAGGAGGAAAGACAAAGGGAAGGAGCGCCAGTCCCCACCTAGAGAGGTCACTCGAAAGCCCCGCACCATCCACCTCAACCAAGTAGAAAGGCCCTATAAGTCAAGCTAGTACTTGCCAGGTCGGGTGGAAGGACGGGCAGTCACCTACTTGATAGATACAGGTTGTAATACCAACCTGCTATCCAAAAGGGTGTTCGACCTACTTTCCCCCCAGCAACAACACCGCCTCCAATAATACGACTCCCATGGACTAATGGCAGATGGAACCAGGCTGCCATTCTATGGCTTGATCACCCTATCTGGAAGGATAAGGCACGTCAAGTATGAGGAGACGTTCGTCGTAAGCCAGATCAACGAGGACGTGATCTTGGGCATGCCTTTCTTAGCAAAACAGAATTGTCAGATGGGGTTTGACCGACCCACCCTCTGTGTGCAAGGGAAGGAACTGACATGTACAGACAGGCATGGGAGAGACCTGATATCGAAGGTACAGGTGCAAAGAGACACGCACATACCTCCTCAGACGGAAGCAACGGTGCCCTGCCACCTTGCTAGTTGAACCCCGTGTGCCCAGGGAGTGATAGAGAGTAGAGAGGGAGGGTTGCTGTTGGCCATCAGCGTCAACGCCCCGGACGACCGTGGGCGAGTACTGGTCCGCTGTTTGAACCCGTCTCAGAATAGCATCAGAGTTCCCGCCGGAGAGGTGATCGGAACCTTTACTGGGATTGACCCCAGTGCGATACGAGCCATGCAAGGCCCCCAACAAACACCCCAGGCACAGGATAAAGAACTGCCCCCGCACCTAGGACAGCTATTCACACAGGCCAGAGAGGGCTGCCAGAACACTCGGGAAGAGTATCAACTCAGGGACCTCCTGATGCGATATCAAGACGTGTTCAGTCGACACGATGGAGATATTGGGCGCACCCCACTAGTGGAACACTCCATTCCGGAGGCACCGGGCACGCGACCCATACGACTACCACCGCACCGACTAGGCGCAGAGAAGGAGGCAGAAGCAGAGAGACAGGTCAAGGAATTGCTAGCCAAGGACCTCATCGAGCCCGCAGACGGAGCCTGGAGCTCTCCTGTTGTACTAGTACGGAAAAAGGACGACTCCTGGCGGTTCTGCGTCGACTATCGTAAGTTGAACGACGTCACGCAGCAGGACGCCTATCCAATCCCTCGGATTTATGATTCGTTGGATGCACTAGCAGGCAGTAAGTACTTTAGTACCCTGGATCTGACCAGCGGATACTGGCAAGTACCCCTGGATGAAGATGCGCAGGATAAGTCAGCATTCATCACCCGTAGTGGCCTGTGGCAATGGAAGGTGTTGCCATTCGGACTCACCTCAGCCCCTGCCACGTTCCAACGGCTCATGGAACGCGTACTAAAAGGTCTTCACTGGAAGACGCTGCTCCTCTATCTCGACGACGTTATCGTCATTGCCCCCGACTTTACGTCCCATTTGCAGAGACTGGAGGAGGTACTGCAACGCCTCCAAGGCGCACACTTGAAGGTCAAACCATTCAAGTGCGAGCTGCTGAGCCCACGAGTACGGTACCTGGGACACATCGTTAGCGCCCAAGGCGTGGCCACTGACCCCGACAAGGTCGAGGCAGTAAGGAAGTGGCAAGCACCTCAGGACGTGAAGGCTCTGCAGGCATTTCTAGGGACAGCTGGTTACTATAGACAGTACTTGCCCGACTATGCCACAACAGCTAAGCCACTCATGGTCCTCACTGGGAAGGATGTCCCGTGGAGATGGAGTACGGACGAACAGCAAGCGTTCGAACGACTAAAACTAGGACTCAGCCAAGCACCCATCCTAGGCTATCCCGACCCTACCCTACCATATATCCTGGACACGGATGCCAGTGCCGTCGGAATAGGTGGAGTACTATCGCAGATACAAGAGGGACGCGAGAGAGTGATCGCGTACTACAGCAAGACTCTGTCGCCAGCCGAGAGAAACTACTGTGTGACGAGGAGAGAGCTGTTGGCAGTAATCAAGGCAGCCAAACACTTCCGGCCATATTTGTATGGCAGAGAATTCAAACTGCGGTCCGATCATGCCTCCCTCCGGTGGCTGTGTAGGAGGAAAGAGCAGTCAAACCAGATAGCCCGCTGGCTCGAGACCCTAGCCGAATTCAGTTTCAAACTGGAACATCGACCAGGGGTGCAGCACGGAAATGCGGATGGACTCAGTCGACAGGACCCCTGTTTCGACTGCAAGCAGTGTCGGGCAATTGAGCTGAGAGATGGGGGACCCACCCATGCCGAGCTTAGCCAGGTAGGGCTGACAGAGAGAAGGGAACAAAGAGATGGGGGACCCACCCATGCCGACAGAGGTGGACGGAGCGAAGGGGACGGACAGATGGGGGACCCATCCATGCCGAGCTACCCCCAAGGGGACCAGCAGAGCGAAGGGAACGGACAGATGGGGGACCCACCCATGCCGAGCACTCCCCGAGGGGACCAGCAGAGCAAAGGGAACGGACAGACGGGGGACCCACCCGTGCCGAGTACCCCCCAAAGGGGCCTACAGAGCAAAAGGGACAGGTGAATGTGACTGTCACCAACCCCGAGAGGAATGCGCAAGAGCTAGCGCAAGCGCAGCAGGAAGGGCAGCACCCCGTAGCCAAGGTGTATGCTGCTGTGAAGGCGGGGAGACAACTCTCAGCTAGAGAGCTGGAGGAAGGAGAGACAGAGCTACGCATCCTGCACGACAGGATCGAAGCCATGAGCCTCCGACCAGATGGGACATTAGTGATCACATCAGAGCACCAGGGACGGATCCGAACCTGCACGGTGTGCCCGCCAGCATGGCGCCACAAGGTCGTGTGGGATACACACCTGTTAGCACACGCAGGAATAAACAGGACACGCCACCGGATACAGCTGGATTGGTACTGGCCAGGCCTGTCGGGACTAACACGCAGACTCGTCAAGAGCTGTGAAGTGTGCCAGGTGGCGAAGCGCAGTAATCGCCCCACCGCTCCCGACGGCCAACGGCTCTTTGCCGGACGACCGTTCCAGAAGCTGGCCGTGGACCTAGTAGGACCGCTCCCCCTCACAAAACGAAAAAATAAGTGGATCTTGGTAGTCACCGACCACTTTACCCGGCGGCAGGACGCGATAGCACTACCAGATGCAACCGCACCCACCGTAGCAACGGCATTGGACGAGAGGGTATTCAGTTATTGGGGCCTTCCCGAACAACTCCACTCAGACCAAGGGGCTCAGTTCGAGTCCACATTGTTGGAGGAACTCTGCAACCTGTGGGGCATACGCAAGACACGCACCACACCGTACCACCCCCAAGGGAATGGCATGGTGGAGAGGCAGAACCGGACGCTGGGAGATGCGCTACGAACACTCATATTAAGCAAAGGCCATGACGAGTGGGACGGCTTGCTGCCACAGATTATGCGAGCCTGCAGGGCCACCCCCAACTCTACCACTGGTGAGACGCCAAATCTGATGATGCTGGGATGCGAGGTGCGGCTGACCGATCAGCTGACCGGCTCATGCCCCCTCCCTGGACCCCTACAGCATCACAGAACATACGCTGCGTGTACAAGAGGACCTCGCCATAGCACACGACTATGTGCGAAACCAGCAAGTCAGGCTCCGTCAGGAGGAGACGGGAGAACCCCCCCCCCCCCCCCCCCCCGGTTCAGTAAGGACAAATTGGTGGTGATGGAGAATAAGCGGCGGACTAAAGGGAGCAACCCCAAGCTACAACCTAGCTACGTGGGGCCCTACACCGTTGCCGAAACTTATCCCAACCATACATATCGTCTAGAGAGGAATGTGCAGGGTTTCACGCAAAACGGTCGCAGATTGAAGGCGTGCCAGACATGCAGAGAAGCGGTGGGGAGAGCGCCCCCTAGCCGTGAACAGGCCGTTCGGCCTAACATGCGTGGGGCCTATCAGCGTAGGGCACCCCGCCCACCAGTAGAGCACACACTCCCACCACCCGAAGTACCTAGAGAAAGGGAGCCACGAGAACCCCCGGTGCCTGAAGCACTCACCGAAGAAATGGCACCAACACCACTACTGATAGAACCGGCACCCCTCGAAGCAGTGGCCCAACAGCCACCAGCAACGGTAGAACCACCAGTAGTGGAAGTACCAACACCAATAGACGCCGAATGGCCACCACTCGGTGCCAACCTCGAAAGAAATGAAGCAGAGGGGAGACCCACGAGAGTTAGGAAGCCACCAGTGCGCTTTACCGACTACAAATGTTATCAAGCTCAGAACCAAGAAGAAACTGCTGGACAGGAAATGCAGGTAAACGGGCCACGTGGGCGAGTAGAAAACATGAGGTACATACCCTGGACCAATGTCGCCGAAGCCCGCCGAAAACTGGGCCTAAAGGAGCAGCAACCAACGCTTAGCAACTTCGGTAGAAGTAGATGGCAAGAAGGGCCACCGAAAATATCCAAAGAACAGATAACTACCGAATTAGGTGCTGAGGAGATAACCCCCACCGACACAACGACAAGACAAATCGAGAGACGAGGGGAGACAACCACGCTATGGAATTCCCGACGGGAAAACCAAGAAGAAGGGAGAGTAACTCCCACGAAAACAGAGCCCGAGTTAATTTACTCAATAGCGATCGACAACAGGAGGAGCCTAGAGGTGACACGTGATACCACGTGGGAGCCAGAACAAAAGAAAAGTGAAAACGGCGGTGATACAAAGTATACCACCGCAGAGCTTGTTTGCACAGTCAGCAAACCACTTGAGAAGGACAACAACAGCAGCAAACAAATAACAACTACTATGGCAGAAATAAACAACGGAGTTCTATCGACAGAAGAGGACCCTACAACAATAGCTACAATCTTAGAACCGACAAGGAGTAGGAGGCGAACCCGAATTGCTCATAAAGAAATGGATGCCTCTCCTGTTCGTGTTGGTAAAGTAACAACCAAGGCAGGAACTGATAGGTGTCGAGCCAGAACACCCCAGCCACCGACTCCACCAGCTCCAACTCACGAATATCAGCCAAAAGAAACCTGGCTCTCTACACACACAATAGAAATGATTAAGACAACAAGACAACCGACTAGTGACAGCGAAAAGTGGGCCTGCAAAATCTGTGACATACAACTCAATAAACGCCGAATGCAGTATCACGTAAGACAACATTTTGTCTTTTTCTTCTGCAAGTGCAGCTATAAGAGCGTCTCCAGAGACACACTGCTGAAGCATATTTGGCAAAACAATGGAGCAGCAGAACACGGTGGACCAAACCGGCCACTCTACGAGGTGGACTATGCATCATATGAGGAATTTAGTAGAGCCATCAACTGGCCGAACCCAGCACCGTTTGGCGTACCTGCACCCACGAAAGAGAGGTCGAATAGCCCAGCCGACGCCAAACCAATCGGGAAGCGGTTGGGGGAGAAATTGGCCATCACATCACAGAAAGCGATAAAGTTAGAGCACAAAGTAACGGAGGGAGAAAGAAGAGATAGAGAGCGAGAGTCGAGTAGGGGGAGAGACAGGAGCATGCCCTATCGACAGAACCGAAACAGCTGGGAGAGACAGCTGGAGGAAGAAAGGAGAGAGGACCGCTACAGGAGAGTCAAGAAATTCGAAACAGAATTATACGTGGCTACAAGGGAGGCCTTTAAGCAATTACAACGTGTCGAGGAGCTGAAGGTAGCGATACAGAGAGAACGAAACCTATCTTAGGGGTAAGCATTGAACATTTCCTCACGAACAGTAATAATATTGGCCCGGCGAGCGCCAATGGGGCGGCGTGTGTGAGGGAAATGTGCCGCAACCCCCGAACAGGTCGACCATATACAACATAGGACCTGCCGAACCATTCATAGCCGTATTGCCAACACTACCGAACTGTCTATGTTACATTACTTATTATTTTACTACTACTTATTTTACTCTTATATATATTATATTGCTTGCGTAGAGCTACTGTTTTCACACATGTGCTTATGCACTCAGCCGTGCTGCTTAGCACCTCCTGTTATACCATATACCAGTTCTATTGGCTTTCTATCAACCAATCTTGTGTACAGGCGGAGCCTGCCTTTGTGTAGCTATCAATCATTATTATATAACTTTTCTTGCATAAATACCCGTGTCTTGTCTAAATAAACTCAGAGTTACTGCGTACACTCTCACTTGCTTGTTTGATCTACTAGCATAAGCGCACTTATGCTAAAGCACAGGTAGCTTGATAGAGACAATACAAGTAAGCTCTTGCACTAATTACACTGGCGAAGGAACTTGCTAAGTTCAGCACTCATACAAATTAGTGGACAGAGGAATTGCACTGAAACCAGTCGACTAGCAACTAGGATAAACAGTCAGTAGAAAGTGGTCAGTCGATCTCGACTCACACTGCACTTGACCTACGGACAAGTGATACTGGAACGGTTATTCGAACAGCTAGGTCGACCTGCTACACCTACTCCTCGGGATAGGTGGAGGGCGAGTTGGAAAGGCGTACACTGCACTGTTGTGCTTACTCATTACTGTGGGCCGTTGTACAGGTGGTCGCTACCACTCCTGACGGTAAATTCCTGTACAGTATTCCTTCGATCTCTTCTGGCAGCTCAACACCATCATTTACACAAAAGTTGTGAAGCGCAAAACAAGATGTTATGATCTTGCAGGTGACCTCTGGTGAGAAGTACAGCTCACCACCTGTAAAAATAGAGCTATTCCGGGTCAGCACCAACAGATTCCCAGGTGAAGCATATCATTTGAGAATGAACGGTAACATTTTTTTTACTTACCCTGTCTGCTTATACATCTCCACCTGTTCTTTACATCTCCAAATGCGCATTCCACAATGAATCTCGTTTTTTATGTGCCAAGTTCTATCCTTCTTCAGCATGATTTGCTGGCCGATTGAAAGGTGTCATCAGGTTTGTTCGCACTGGATAACCACTGTCTCCTGCAATCAAAGGAAATTTTTGTGTAACATGCACGATAATTTTTTTTGTATGTGCAATTAGCTAATATTGTATCTTATTTTGCGTACCTAACAAAATACCATTGAACATGTCAGTAGTTTTCATGTCTTCTTTGACTTGACTGTAGTTATAAATATAAGAATCGTGATGGGACCCGGGGTATTTTGCCACAACATTTCGGAATCTTCTACCATTATCACAAATGGCCATGGAGTTAATAGTGGTGTCCCTACAATACCCATTGTAATATTATAAGAATTATAATAAGTTTCGTGGTGCAGCCAGCAGTATAAATCAATGTTTTTGTTATCTTGCACTTACTTGAGGTTCTGTCTATGCAGGTATAGGTGGGCTGATTCTGCCGGCAATTTTCCAATTTTGCAATGGACCCCATCAATTAGCCCAATCACACCAGGAAATCCTGCCACTGTCTGCAGCTCTCTCTTTATTCTGCGCTGCTCTATTGGACTCGGGTATTTGATGAAACGATCGATCTGTAAGAATGCACATTTTTGGTAAGATTTATTGTTTTTACATTAGGCTTTTATTTTTTTTTAAAATGTAAGTTAAAATAATTTACTTGTGTTATGAGTGCATGTAGCACAGAGTGAAGGTGTCTCGACTGGCTGCTGCTTGACATTCCATGAGCTTTTCCCGTCGAACGGAGGTTGTCACCTGTCATCAAAAAGCTCAATGCTGATTGAAGTTTCGTATGTGAGCTAATAGCTTTGTTTGTGTTAGTAACAGGTGTCAAATATGGCTCCAGCATGTAATGTAGAGTTCTGTAGTTGTGTGGATACAATCTTGTCAGTTGAAAAAATTCTTTTGGTGCGACTCTCTCTAAATCATTGACCCTCTCTCGGTACAATCTTGTGCGTCTTCCTTCTACATCCATTTCATTATACACAGCCCATGGAATTGCCATCTGCAACATATCAAGCACGTTGGAATTGATTGTTTCTGAAGGAACAAGGAATTTATTGCCAACAGTAACTTCGACAGCCCTCTTCTTGATGACGTTTTTTATTGTAAGTACTGCATGTTGTGGTTGGATTCATAATATGGGTTGATTAATAGGAAGGGCAATTCCTATAATTGTATTATTTGTCTATTGGAAGTTGTCTTACCCAAGTGTTGACAATTTCTAGTATGAGCAGTTTTTTGTAGATTTTCCCTATTGTATATTTATTGTTTATAATTTGTTATGGTATTGTTGTTTCCATGATTTATTCAGTTATATTACTTTGCTTGAGCTAAGTTGTTTGTCAAAACAGTCTGGCAAAGGTGAACAACAGGCATTTATTGTGTAATTCAAAAATATACTAAGTCGTACATACTATTTATTGGCGTAAAAATAAAAAACAATGATTATCTTTTTTTATAACTGTCCAGAGTTTGTTTTGGCAAGTGATTCCAGTGCTTGTGCGATCCTCTCTTGGCTATGCATTATTGCTTCTAAAATGCTGTTGTTTTCCTGCTGTAGTCGTACCATTAGCTCTCCTACAGACATCTATATGGCCGGAGGTGTACTAAATACAAATAGAAAAGTAGAAACCTCTATCAAAGAGTTGAGTGTTATTACTATCAATAATGTGAATTTCGTTGTCGCTACCTTGCTGTTGTAGGTGCAGGCGAAGATTGAGGGGCGGACTGTTGAGCTGGTGAATGAAAACTTTGAGAGGACTGTTGAGCTGGTGAATGGGAACTTGGTGGCGAAGACGATGAAGCAGGAAACTGTTCCTGAGGATGCCGAAGATGTTCTCCTTTTCGTTTTTTTGAACTGAATAAATTTGTGAAAATTGTTATTGTGAATTATTTGATATGTACATTGATGATGTGCCTTCATGTGAGGAATGACTTGGCTGCCTAACGACTTAGGCTGTATCAATTCCATCAACTCCAACAAGCCCTTCCTTGGGCACAGCGCTGCAAATTATCTCAAAAACTGGGTCAAGGTCAGCTGGTGGTGGCCCTCCCCCAGTTCGTTCCATAGCTGCCCTGCGTGCTGCATACGCCGCTTTCGCTGCCGATTTCAAATGTTTCCATTTGGTTTTACAGTCGACAACTGAGCGGCGCACATCAACACGCAGGGCATCAATGGCAACAGCCACCTGCTGCCATACAGCAGTTCTTCTCTCGTTGGCTGACGGGCCTTGAAAATTACCAAATAGGGCTTGGTATTCTGAAGTAACAGATTGTGCCAGCACCAAAGCTTCCTCACTGGACCATGCTTTTGCTCGCTTTGGAATTTCCATCTACCCAACAAATATTATTCATATTTACAAATTGTATTCTTTGTTTTCTATAACCCATATTTTATTATTCTTAGTACAAATAATAGTAATGTCACCTTGTGAAAATGAAGAGGGAACGTCTTGCTTCAATGAATTGGTTGCACATGAATGGCACATAATGTTCAGCAGACGAGGATGTTGTGATAGGAGTTGTCTGTTAATACACGGGTGGCAAGTTTCTGACATGTGCTCATGAAGGCGTGTGTACGTTTCTGACATGTGCTCATGAAGGCGTGTGTAATACGTGTTTCGCGGTTAAGAGAGCGCTAGGACTACTCTGGGACCACGGGTGGGTGGTTATAGGATCGGAAAGAAAGTGGTCGTAAAACTGTACTTTAATTCTGTAATTGAAACGGTCCTAAATGCCTATGACCGATTAGGTCTAAATTTATGACCAAAACGGCCTTATGACACTTTTGCGATGCTAATTGAAACCACCCCCTGGACCCCCGGCCAGATATGGGCACCAACTAACTGTCAAGGCTAGATTCGCCCCTGATAGGTCATCATAAAAATGTCTAAGCGGACAAATTATTTATGACCATCACGCCTAAATAAATCCCACAATATTGTGAGGGACGCCAGCACTCTTCGCTGCTACTACGTACTGTTTTACCTTCATTTACTCGCTCTTTATGCTATCTGTATACTTAACTATTTACTCAAGCTGTCCATGTCTATGTAGCGTTCTATTATTAGTGCTTAACTGCAGGTTCTATGCTGTATCGTTCTATGCATGCAAATTTCCTCACAAATTATTATTACCATTTTTACTCGATGCTAATTGGTGCTTAGCAAGGCGTGATTTACTATTTCCCTTTTATTATTATTATTATTTATCCACTGCTAATTGGTGCTTAGCAAGGTGTGGCTTGTCAGATTTTATACAAGGGTGTGACTATGTTAGAGCTACCCGCCTACTTTCTTTATATATGGATGTTGTGCAAATAAATGTTAGAGTTAGCCTGACTCTCAGAAGAATCTCTCTCTCTTGAAGCAAGCACTACTAGGAGCACCATAACTACAAGCGCTGGTCGACTATTAGCAAGCACGAGGCTTGGCGGAAAGTAAGATTGATCACTCTCTCTTACTGCGTATTCCCTCGACTCGAGGTGTACTACGCAAAGCACCTGGTGCCCTACTAGTTCGACACTCATTGCAAACCAAACTGTGGAGTTCGAAACAAAACTAACACAACAATAATTATAGCGTAATTATTGTCGGTCTCGACTGCGTCGAACAGACAACTATTAATTACAGCACCATTATTGTCGGTGGCCTCAAGTTCGCAACAAACTATAAACTAAACGGTAATTCCTACGGAATTATTGTATGCAGCAAAGTTCGAAACAAACTATAAACTAGACAATAATCACGGCGCTGATTATTGTCGAGCGTAGAGAGGTTCAAACGCAGCCAATAATTATTGGATAATTATTGCAACTGCCAGCAATTGTTCCACACAAGATTTGGTTGTTCCATTGCATGACCAAAGTCAGTAATAGCCTGTCAACAATAATTACAGAATTATTGTGCACTGCATTAGCTAAGGGACCAAGCGTTCGGAAGGTGTACAGGTGGCTACCACCCAGACAGTAAATTCCTGTACAATATAAATATCACTAATAATCAACAACAACTAATACTTCTCACAACAACTATAATTCGAATATTTATAATTATTCATAATGATAAATAATTACTATCATTGATGTCAATTATTTATATTAATAATTAACATCTATTATAAATTATTATAATAATAATAAACATTACTTAATTAATTATTGATTTTATTAAATAATTATTAATAATAATATTATCATTGATAACCAAAAGCTATTAGCCCTAAGCCTTTTCACACTGGTCTTACTGGGAGAGAAAGGTGTATTACATTGACCTAGTACAGTTCATTATGTCATTGTCAAGAAAGCAAAGTATCATCGAATATGGAGTGTGGAGTGGATGGATAGCAATTCTTCCAGAAGATCGATTGACAATTGGCGCCACTCAACTCAACTTCAAAGGATAACGAGTATCAGGCTCGCAGCAACAGCAGTCCTGCAGTGACTGCTTTAGACAAGGCACTACAACTCCTGAAATACTGTAAACTGAAGCACTGCTCAGGCCAAAAACGAAGTTGTCTTTACCTAGTAAACACAAGAGCAGACTACTACCATCACAGAGAGAAAACTAGCTCCGCTATAAATGCTTCTATTTATCAACATAAAATAACAGAATAAATAAAATACACTCAACTGTCATGTTTGTGACAGTAGTTTGGGACAAAAACCCTCAGCATAAAGTTTTATTTGCTAACAGGTCTGGCAGTATGTACTGATTGCCTAATCACAGGAAACATGAGTGATAAGTTTTGGCATAAAAGCAATCAGTAAATCAATGACAAGTACCCCAGACAAAAAATTGCCGTGGCAAAATAGCTGATTCAAGAACAAGAGATTATGCAGTAGGAATTCTCAACAACTGGCGATGCATTTTGATGCAATACTTTTATAGAGACTCGATTGGGTGTGAGACTAAAGCTGGCTGGGTGGTTTGTAAATGATATATGTGAGCTCAAGAGTGCTGATACAGATTTCATACAGTAGAGACATAGCAGGCCTGCTGTCTCAAAACTCAGTACACAACTTTTAACACTAAATAAATATTTATGGCAAAATTTCTTACTAATTGTTGTGCCTACGATTACTTCTAACTGATCAGTATTTCACGGTTAAAGCACTCAACCTATGCCTTCAGGTTGCTGTGATTACAGTCAGACTGTCAGCTGTTTACTTCAGTGTTCCAGATTCTACACAATATCTATAGTTGTAGACACACTCACCTTTGACATCTGAAGTACCTTCTACAACAGACACACATACCTGTTGCCCATCCCAATCTTGCAAGACATCATCCCATTACTGGAAGACCCATTCAACAAGCTGACTTCAATCCCCACAGAGGAGACACAAGCCACAAGTCAATGCCCATGGGAGATTATTAAAGGCCACAAAAAAGACGTCAAAATCAACAAATCATTACCCGGAAGTTATCACACACTGTTCTACTCTGCTTGGACGTTATAAACATTATTCTTATTGCCTTGCCACCTACAGTATACATAGCGCCACTTGCTACCCACCAGTTACCTGAACCTTTGGATCTGATTACCCTTTGTCTCAAACCACTGGAGCTGTGTGAGGAACATATTACTGTAAGACTGTTCTTTGTTACCCAAGCTATATTGCCTAATAAATTTTAGCTATCAGGTCACTTACCCCCTGGACACTTACCCCCCAGCCATATACCCCCGGTCATTTACCCCCTGGTCGCATACCCCCCTAGGCTATATACCCCCAGGTCAATTACCCCCATGATATCTTTGAATAGTTTACACTAAAAACTAATTATAATTGGCAATATCCTTAATCATTGAATATATTCTTGGAAATTGAACTTGTAAGGAAATCAGGCAATTAATGATTCCTTTGATTAAATGACTACAGATTGCAACCAAGACTAGGTTGCATAATAGAACTGCTAAGAGTACATGTCAAAGGTACTATATACCCTTGATCCTGGATTGGATAGATTGCATAATAGAACTGCTAAGAGTACATATCAAAGGTACTATATACCCTTGATCCTGGGTTGGATAGATTGCATAATAGAACTGCTAAGAGTACATATCAAAGGTACTATATACCTTTGATCCTGGGTTGGATAGATTCTTTGAAGCAGAACTTGTAGAGAACTAAGACAGTTAATGCACACATATATAAGTTGAAAAATATGTTGTACCTTCAGTACTATAAAGTTTATCATGGAGTTCATTACTAGTACTAAAGGAGGTTCGAAGTTAGTGTATGAAGGATTCGTATATGTGAAGCAGAAAAATTTGGCAAATGGAGTTGTTTCATATGAGTGTGAAATGAGACGGAATGAGAAACAATGCAAAGCTAAATTGAAAATGAAAGGTGAAGAAGTTATTGGAAGGACGAACGAACACACACACGCAGTTTCTATTGGTCGTCAGTAGTAATATATGAGCAGATCTCCCTACCAAGTGTTTTTTTGTGGATTAGACCTTGGAGTTTAGGCAATGGGTTACGACGTTGGATGGATTCGCCGAGTTTATATTGTATTTCATTTGAGGGGTACTTGAGTGGCATTTGAGTGGCATTTAAGTGGCATTTGAGTTTTGATTATTTTTTTACTTAATTTGAACTTATAGCATATACATTTTGAATGCATGACATTCAAGTTTTGATAATTTTTTTACATAACACGAACTCATATGATATTTTGAGAGAGAGAGGAGAGAAGAATGAGGAGACTACATTGAATCAATATATGATTATATACATTTATTACATAGTAAGTAGCAAAATATTCTTGTATAATATAGCTAGAGTTAGTAAATACTAAGTAATTCAAAGCACTACAACTTGTAATGACAATCAATGGTTGATAGTCTTTTTCTTTACAACGTTGTCATTGTTGTACTGATGTTATAACTTAGGAAGGAAGACTTCTGTTCTATGTACTTTTGATTCCATAATGAACTAAAATAAAAAGTTATGTATTAGTATAGGATGATTAAACAAAAATGTAAAATAATTACATGAATTTGAATTATAGTTCTTTTTACATTGGTTAGTTAACATTATATAGTAAAGGGAAGTAACTCACCAAGTTATATTGTTCGGTTTGTTTTTTCTTGAGCATAATTTTCATCAAGTGTTTTTGATTCTCTCTCTTCTATCTAAAGCAAAACAAAAAATAATTGCTTTATAAATAAATATTATCTAATTGGAAGTATTACTTATATCAGTTAGTTTACATTAAATAAAAAACACTCACTATGTTGTCTTGTCTGACATGCTCTTTTTGAATATAGTTTTCACCAGGGGGTGCTGGTTCTCACAAAGATGTAGAAGATGTGTTTCCCACTCCCATTGAAAGCACTAAGACCTTGTTCTCAACAACCTCATCTGTAGTAAAGTACTTCATCTGGTTGGAATCATCAAGTTTGTTGGATAGGTTTTGAGCCGTTTCTATCGCTTGTAATGCTGTGAATGTGATTATATCATGTCGATGATAACCAAATCTACTAACTTCACGATTTCTTACAAGTATGACTCCTGTTCCAATTTGTTTGACGTTGCTAGCATGTTTTTCAGGTATATATAGAACTCCCATCATCAAACCATCATATTGCAAACATCTGTAGTTTACCAGTAGCGCATTCATCACCACATCTCCATTAGGTAATGTTAACTGAGTTGATATTTGAGGAGATTCAAAACTGATTACACTTCCAACAGCAAATTGCGAGAGCGTTGCGATACGAACCATACTGATCAACTGAGTAGGTGTTTTTTTTTTATTAATCTACTTAGCTGTTTAGCTTCCTCAAGGGAAATATTGGATGGGAAGTTGATAGGGTGAAAGATTGGATGCTTGTCTGAATCGAATCCCATAAAAACCACCAGTTTTGGAACATCTGGTTGTGTTGGAGCTAATTTGTTGTAATCCTCATTTCTCACCATAGACCTCACTTGTCGTCTGTTGCCAAATGTTTCGACATTGTAGCGGATAATGCATAAGTTTTTATATACATCCTCAGTTGGTTGTTCGATGGAGACTATATCGAGAAGTGATGGCGTTTGATGTAAGTGAAGTGGTTGAAACCTTCCAATCATTACTCTGTCATTGGTATCGCAAGAATTGAGCAAACTAGCAGCATTTTTTGACAAGCAGGAAAGATGAGAAGGAGATGGTGCTTTCAAAGTCCAAGTATAGTCAATCGTTTTATTTCTATCCGAATCCCATGGCTTTGGTCGAATTGTGTTCAGTTTCCTTCTTATTATATGTGAATCAGGAGGGATATTTTCTTTATCATCAGAGTATGGTTCGAATGTTGAGAGAAATGAGGTATTACGGTCTTCATTCATATTCAGAGCGTTCAGTCGGAAGTTGGAACTGAAAAGAGAGTAAAAAATATGTAACAAATGGGTGGAATTTGAAAAATATTTTGAAAAGAATAAACTAACTAGATATTTATAAAATAAACACATAATCAAAACCATAATAATTTTTCTGATGCGTTATGGTGAAACTATTTGATCTTTTATTAATAAGAACAAAATATTAAAACATAAAATTAACTTTCTGAAGTATTATAGCAAATCTAGTTGAAGTTTTTTATCAATATATGTTAAAGAATTATTTAGTGATTCTCACCTTATTGACTGAAAGTCTTTCTATAGTTTCAAGTAAATGTAGTAGTTGGTGTGTAGATGTTGCTTCCTTGCTAGCTATTGTAAAACTGGATGCTGTCTGTGTGAAAACACTGGTTCTTAAATAGCTAAAGCTGTACTAATTAACCCTATGAAACCTTTATAATATATCTATGACTCAGCAGTTTTTTCACGCGATATTCCCGCGAAAGCTTTGGTTTTTATTCGCGTGAAAATTATATTTTTTACTCCCGCGAAAGCAACGGTTTCTATTCGCGTGAAAATAAACTATTTATTCCCGCGAAAACATTGGTTTGTATTCGCGTGAAAATAAAATATTTATTCCCGCGAAAGCAACGGTTTCCATTCGCGTGAAAATGAAGTATTGATTCCCGCGAAAGTTTTGGTTTGTATTCGCGGGAAAATAAAATTTCTATTCCCGCGAAAGCAACAGTTTCCATCCGTGTGAAAATAAATTATTTATTCCCGCGAAAACATTGGTTTGTATTCGCGTGAAAATAAAATATTTATTGTCGCGAAAGCAACGGTTTCCATTCGCGTAAAAATGAAGTATTGATTCCCGCGAAAGCTTTGGTTTGTATTCGCGGGAAAATAAAGTTTCTATTCCCGCGAAAGCAACGGTTTCTATCCGTGTGAAAATAAATTATTTATTCCCGCGAAAACATTGGTTTGTATTCGCGTGAAAATAAAATATTTATTCCCGCGAAAGCAACGGTTTCCATTCGCGTGAAAATGAAGTATTGATTCCCGCGAAAGCTTTGGTTTGTATTCGCGGGAAAATAAAGTTTCTATTCCCGCGAAAGCAACGGTTTCTATCCGTGTGAAAATAAATTATTTATTCCCGCGAAAACATTGGTTTGTATTCGCGTGAAAATAAAATATTTATTCCCGCGAAAGCAACGGTTTCCATTCGCGTGAAAATAAAGTATTGATTCCCGCGAAAGCTTTGGTTTGTATTCGCGGGAAAATAAAATTTCTATTCCCGCGAAAGCAACGGTTTCTATCCGTGTGAAAATAAATTATTTATTCCCGCGAAAACATTGGTTTGTATTCGCGTGAAAATAAAATATTTATTCCCGCGAAAGCAACGGTTTCCATTCTCGTGAAAATAAAGTATTGATTCCCGCGAAAGCTTTGGTTTGTATTCGCGGGAAAATAAAATTTCTATTCCCGCGAAAGCAAGGGTTTCCATCCGTGTGAAAATAAATTATTTATTCCCGCGAAAACATTGGTTTGTATTCGCGTGAAAATAAAATATTTATTCCCGCGAAAGCAACGGTTTCCATTCGCGTGAAAATAAAATATTGATTCCCGCGAAAGCATTGGTTTGTATTCGCGTGAAAATAAATTTTTTATTCCCGCGAAAGCAACGGTTTCCATTCGCGTGAAAATAAATTATT
>CALYOO010000562.1:0-22306 GCA_945261195.1 Cryptosula pallasiana
CCACGAACGGTGATATGATTGGTCCAATCACAAAATATCTACCGATTTTTTGACCACGAGCAAAACCTACCGATAGCCTCAAATAAAATGCTACCGATCATTTCATTACGTCACGCAGGAAACGGATGCAAGGAAATCCTCAATCGGTAAGGCAAATCGGGAGCTAATCGGTAGATGTACATGGGGTATTAGACTGAAGACCAACAATTAGTGCGCAGCTGCATCGAACAACTTTAGTCATAAATAAAATATAAACACAGCCAAAAAGTCTTTAAAAATGCTTATTTCACTGGTTCAGGAGCTGAATCCGGCAAAACAGCAAACCTAGTTGTTTTGGGTTATTCAATTTAGATGTATGAATATTATGGAAAGTATGATTTTGTCACACAAGTAACTGAACATTGCCATGACAACACCCGCAATTTTAGATATTTGTCAATGACCTCTCGAAAAACAAGTCATCCAAGTATCAAATATCGCTGTTCAAAATAATTGGGGATCAGTTAAACACGGTTTTCTCTGAGAGTTCCGACTTCTCTAGAATACCGCCCCATAAGAAACTTAAAGGAATAAGCAACTTCTAAAATGACTTCGGGTAAGTCGACTGTTTGTGATATAAAAGAACTACTGATCCGGAAAATATATTGCTTAAGGCAGCAGTTAACTGTAGATCTCAGTCCTTAAGCTACCGATATCCGGTTTGCCTGTACGGGTCCATGACAATTATTTGGGCAACGGATGTGCGTTACGCATGCGTTCGAATAAGTGTATTGAAACTTAGTCTACATTGAGAACGTGGGTGGTTCGCAATTCCCCTATTACCGCTTGAGGTTTTTGGGTTATTAATGGCCTAGTGAAGGTCACTATAGTACTGTTGGTTTGACGAAAACGGCTGGTTCTTCTAACAACATAAACCGTCTCGAAATCATCATCATGGTTATGTGTTTTGTTGCTGGTTGTAATAATAGTCAAAACCGCACTGCTCCAAACAAATTATACTGTAGAATACCGCGACTCAATGCAGGATTGTTTTTTGATGTGGCCAGAAGAGCAGACATTGGTGGGTGATGTTGTATGATGTTGTTGTATCGTCGTGTATGTAGTAGCAGTAGTAGTAGTGGTATTATTATTATTATTATTATTATTATTATTATTATTATTATTATTATTATTATTATTATTATTATTATTATTATTATTATTATTATTATTATTATTATTATAATACTACTACTACATACACGACTACATATACTAAGTATAATAATAATAATTATATTATTATTATTATTATATGTGTTATGTATGAATGATGATGACGATCCATCCATTGGATTATTATTATTTATTATTATCAATTATTACGATTTATTTATGTTGTCCTATTATTATTATTATTATTTATTTTCTAATAATACTAATACCTATGTTATTCTCTATTATTTATTATTATCATGGATATATATAGATAATATTATATTTATTTTTATTATTATTTTTAATTGTTATATATATATTCAATAATAATTAAGGAATAATTAATAATAATAAATTAATAAATAGTGTTATTATACATTATTATTGCTACTGTAACTACTATTATTGTATTATTAAATAATTAACACAACAGTTTATTAAACAAATGACGACAACTTGAAAAAAAATGTTACTACAACAAGTTCAACAACGATGGTACACTATAAATAAAAAACAAAAACAGCATAGCAGCATCATTGCTAAAATAATCCACTAATAAATTAAAATGAAAAAAATCATACTAATAATTTGATGGTGGTTCTTGTTCTAAAACAAAATAAAATTTTTTAATAACAAACAATAACCAACTAATAATAATTTGTTATTATTATTTATTCATCTATTCTTCTCCAATAATACTACCCACTGCTAACACTTTTGTATTACTATTTCATTACTGTTATTTTTTCTGTATTATTATATTTTATTACCATGACGATTAGAACTTGTTAATTTAATATTCATACATGGTACTTGCTACATCATCTCCCTCCATGACTAAGACATATAATATTTTAACCATAATAACAGTAGCGATATTAGTAGTTGTTGGTGATCGTCAAATAATAACCAATGATGATAATGTACACATTGTTATATTCTGTTACCGTTATTATATATGTACGTGTTTGTAATACATTATTATATTATTCATAATAAATGATGATAACGATTATTTTACTGCTTTTCATTATAAACCTTATTTATTTATTACTTACTGTTGTTGCATTGGTACATCTTTGAACAAAGTTCAACAATAATTACCAGTAGTGATTTATTATCACCTGGACAAGCTTAGTCGTAGCGTTTATATAACAGAACACTGTGTCTTATTACTACTCTGGTTTGTTCCACAATTGGTATTTTTTTGCATGACCTATGTCTTATTACTACTCTGGTTTGTTCCACAATTGGTATTTTGTTGCATGACCTATGTCTTATTACTGCTCTGGTTTGTTCCACAATTGGTATTTTGTTGCATGATCTATAACTTGCTACTCTGGTTTGTTACACAATTGGTATTTTGTTGCATGACCTATGACTTATTACTACCCTGGTTTGTATGGTGGCTCAGAACGTTTTGATTTTTGTGTTTTAAAACGTCTAAACGCTTTCCAAACCGTTAGAACGAATTTGAAATAAACTGAACTTTTGCAAAAACTTCTGAACGCTTTGTGAAATCGTTCGTGAGCTTTGAAAATACGAGCGGATTTGCTGGTCCGCTCTATTGATCATAGATCTACAGTCCGTTTATGATGGATAATGTTTCTCCTAAACACTGAACAGTTGAATTTTCTTTAAATAAATGAATAATGTATTTTATTTATTAAATATTATTTGCTATAAATTATTTTAAATAATAAATACAACCTAACTGTAAATGTAAAAATTCATTTTAGAGATTATACTCAACAAAATTTTTATACAGTTAGTTAACTTGCTCTATGTCTTTTGATCGACGTCTATGTTGATGAAGTTATATAGAGGCTATAAAGAAAATGATGACGATCGCTTTTGGTTCGAAAGCCATGTGCCTTGCGAACTTTTCCAACCATTTCAAAATAGTTTAGCCTCTTTTAAAACAGTTCAGACTATTTCAAAATAATTCATACGGTTTATAAATGGTTCATACTCTTTCTAAAGCGTCCATACGGTTTGTTATTTTCTAAATCATCTGGATCATTTGTAAACCGTCTGAATTATTTGCAAGACAACTATAAGGCTTGCAGATTTTACAATTGTTGTACAGGAAATACAGTTTTATAGCATTAATCCCGCAACTGCTGAGGTAGACAATTAATTTATTATAACCAACAAGCCCGTTTTTAAACAAAGTTTCTTGGGCTATTTTACTGCAATTACCCAATTATTTTCAATGTAAAAGACGCTTTGCAAACTGTCTGGACTATTTCAAATCCGTTCATACGCTTTGAAAACGAAACCGTCTAACGTTATGAGCCACCATAGGTTTGTTCCACAATTGGTGTTTTGTTGCATGACCTATGATTTTTGCATGCCACACTATGTCACCTTTACTGCACTATTCTTCTATGCTAATTCCAGCTCTGTCAACCGTCACATAAGGTAAGGTGGAAAGTCGCCATATAGTATGGTAGATATGGTGATCAATTAAAGCTCATACGATATTTCATTGTCTTCACATAATGAGGTGAAAAAAAACTTTTGATGCTTATTCTTAAATAGTTTTGTGGTCACTTACTACTTCTTGTGCTGATTTTACATATAGTTTCCAAAATCCTTTCTGTGCATTTCATGCTACTTGTAACTGCTCGTTTTACTGCCATTTATCAAGTATTGACTCAGTGATAATAATGATGAATAACGATATTTGTATTGTATTATCATCAATTATTATTAAAAGTGAATGAGTGTTAGTGTTTTTTCACATGCAGTCTTGTATGTTGTTTTTTTCATAATTCTGTGCTGAAACTCAGTAACCTTGCGCTGGTGCAATTCCAGCAGAAGGCCCTCATATTTGTGTGTAAGCCTTCTATTAGTGCATGGTTACCTCCTTCTATTAGTGCATAGCTACCTCCTTCTATTAGTGCATAGCTACCTCCTTCTATTAGTGCATAGCTACCTCCTTCTATTAGTGCATGGTTACCTGTTCTATCTCTTCAAAACTTTCTTATACTAATGTCATAGAATATATCTCCGTATGTTATACAGTATAGGCTGTGCTTTGCATGCTAGTGAGAGTTGCCCAAGCAAGCAGCTGTCTTCTCAATCCATCGATAAATCAATAATATTACAGATGGCTTCCAAGCTCATTTTAAAAAAAAGACAATGCTTGTATCGTTTATGTATGTTTAATAGCTGTATAATATGGGCTAATGTATAAGTTAAAGGATAACTTTAGTATGAAACCTGGTTAGTCGGGAAAGAGATTTGTTCCCAGGTCCTACCCCCCCCCCCTCCCCGCCCCGCTCACCCCTATCTACTTCACAGTCTAGCGCTTATTGTAGAAAAGCATGGTATACATTTGACAAACAACTAGCATTACTCTTATCATAGTGTTTGCTAGACTGAATTCACCAAAAAATATATTGAAGCAGTGGTACATCAATGTCTTCTGACCACTGTAATTCTGCTTTAACAATGTTTGGGTTTATTTATTTGCAACTACCGCCATTTAAATTAGGACCTATTGTTCTTCACGTGTAATAATAGCAATTGTATAATGCATGACATGACTACCCGCCAAGTATATTATTGTAATGTTTGGCAGCACGAAAGTGTTTGCAGTATGTAGTAATAGTAGGTGTACCGTGTAATATAATTTGGGTTACTAGTGGTGGGGGCCAGTTCAAAGCTTCAGGAGACAATAAAGTAGTGAAGCTCAACTGAGTAAAACTTTTTTTGGTTCAAAAACCATGTTCTTTGCAAACTATTTAAAATGGTTCTTGAATGATTCCTACAGTTCACCCTTCTCAAACATTGTTAAAACATTTCAAAGCTACATAAATTATTTGCAAGACACCTTACGGCTTTTTTGATTTACAAACTTTGACACACTATTAATAGGATCCAAGTCAGACTTTATTGACAACGGTTACAAAAAATACAGAATTTGTGAGGACCATTTTGAGGATAAGGACTTCAAAATTGATGGAAGTGGCAGAAAATCTAAACTGTTACCCAGTGCTTTACCTTACAGACTGGGAGCACCTTCAAAGGTAACAATATGGTTACTATTAAATGCTTTACCAAATTATTTCACTTCAAATATTTCTGTTAGCGTAACTTATGAATAAAATTTTATCGTATATCAATTACTACCTGTTTATGATGTAGCTATTGTTTGACAATTCACAACTTTTGATTATGATTTAGATTGGTGGAAAACGAAAGACAAGAACGTCAGCCTCAGCAACGCTATTAGCTGACTCTATTGCGCAGCTTGAAGAGCCCCGTGTATGTTTCAATGTCTTGGGCAATGTTATATTTGGCTTTGAGAAAACTTTTAAAAAATGTGATATACTGATTGGCAATGCAATAGAACAGTTTGTCACACATTTTTCTAGAACCCGCGAACCTCAACTCCACACAAGCCAGGTTTTGCTCCGAATCCCTCAACTGCTGTAGAGTTTGAACTCTTTTCTTCTCCTGCCCTATCAACACGTGATGTAGTAAGTTTTCAGCTCAATGTAATGATAAAATTGTTTGAAGTAAAAGGTGTTTTTGTGAATTATACTGTGCTTCTGTTAGACTTGTCTCCTCGTTTAAAACATTCAGTTTTTTATTGTTTTAGGGATGTCAAACTGATCCAATCCTGTTTCAAACGATGGATAACCATTCCACATACTCAGATCACTTGTACAGTAGACATTGGGTGGTGCCTTTGCTCCATAAATTTACTAAGAGTGAACTTGGTGCTGGGTCTGTTGAGACAAGTGGTGGTGGTGGTGGGACACCAACTGGAGCAAGTGAGAGAAAGGCTGAGACAAGTGGTGGTGGTGGGACACCAACTGGAGCAAGTGAGAGAAAGGCTGAGACAAGTGGTGGTGGTGGGACACCAACTGGAGCAAGTGAGAGAAAGGTTGAGACAAGTGGTGGTGGTGGGACATCAACTGGAGCAAGTGAGAGAAAGGCTGAGGCAAGTGGTGGTGCAGAGCTGGAAGCAAGTGGCTCTACGTATGTGTCTGCCTCCCGTGTCAAGCTAGAACCCAAAACTGAAGAAGGTTGGTTGAATTCATTTCACTCTACTTTCAAGGTTTTTAAGACATTACACAAGAAGATATAACAATCATGAAAAGAAGCTGTACTGCCTGGTAAAAGTTACCGAAGAATTTATCCAAAAAGTTAATTTTACTTTTTATTCATCTTTACAGGAAGAAACTATGCCATACACAATGTGATTGAGGATGAAGAGAGTGATGAGGAACTTTCATTAGCAGAAGGTAAAAGTTTAACGTCGCCCTTCATATTAGTGAAACACTTGCATGCAAATATTACTTTACTAATCAATTGCTTTGCTTCTTATTAGAATACTTTGATGCAAAAGATCTCAACTTCAGTGCGAATGTTAGTTCGATGAATGTGTCATCTAGCGAGGAGGAATATTCAGAAGATGGTGGTGAGGCTGCTAATACCAATGCCAAGCATGTAGTATTCCAATCATGTTTAATGGAACTGATAAGCAAGGTGCACTCACATTATTAGAATGTATTTAATAGTTACAATCAGCTTTGATGTGTCATCCAACATTATTTGGTGTATTTTTACCAGGTAAAATGCGCATGTGGTGACAGTTTTGGTGACTTGAAGTTTAACCAAAACAAGGGGACATTGCTGATAGTGAATGGGCGTTGTGATGGTTGTGGGAATATCTTCAAATGGCGGAGTCAACCTAATGTTGGATTGAAGGCCAGGGGGAATGTGGAATTGGCAGCAGCAATATTTTTGACGTGAGTATTTATATGATAGTCTGAGATGGATGTGTTTATGATGTGGTGTTAATAAGATTGTTTATTTTTGGTCAAAGTAGGTCGGAGAATATATTTTGAAATCCACTTGTCATTACAGCGGCACAACATATAGCACAATTGCAAAGTTTTTTGAGTTGGCCGAGATTCAATGGATGAGCAAGACCATCTTCTATGATTATCAACATAGTCATATCTTACCAGTGATCTCTTCGGACATAGAAACCTCTCTGCAAGATGCTCGTGCAAAAGTTGTTGAAAGAGGTATTTTTCCATTTTGAATTTTTAACTGATCAACTTCTTAGAACTACATATGGCAGTGTACAACGAACTTTGGTTTCAATATTTCACAAAAGTGTGGTTTGTGTAGGAGATGAGATTCGTTTAGCTGGTGATGGTCGTTATGACAGCCCTGGTTTCAGTGCACGATATTGCACTTACTCACTTATGGATTCGGTAAGATGTTTTGTTTGTTTTAGTCTGCATTAAAATTCAATTTGTTGTAATGTAAGTAATAAACACTAGTATAGATTAAGGCTGTGATTTGATCAAGTTATTTTTGCAATTGACGCAAAGATTCTCCACAAAAGTTTAACTCAATTAAAAACCATCTTTGAATTAATCGCCATTAGTAGTGACTTCTTTGTTTTATTTGTTTTCAAACTTGGCAATTGCAATATTGGTTGACTAATGGCATTTTATATTGTTGTTAATGTTTCAAGTTTACCATTTCTATGACTGAGAATGAACTTAATCCACCATGCTCAAAATTTTCAATCAGAGCAGAGAAATCTGAACTACATATTGGAAAGTTAGTGCTCATTATAGGTATATAAGGAGGTAGATTTTGCGATTAATCAAGATCAATGAATATGAGTATAGGATTAATCTTCTCTAAAATTCTTAACCATGTCACAGCCTTAGTATAGATGTACTCAATGGGTTTCGTATATTTCTGGTAAGCACTACTAGTGTCTTGTGCTTTTTGTAATCGTGATTGCTTAACTGTTAGAAATCTGGATTGATCACCCATACTGTCACCAAGGAAGCCGCTCTAAGCAGCTCATCAGTTATGGCTGAGAAAGATGCTTTTCTCCATTGCTTGGACTTGGCTAAAAAAGACTTTCAAGTAATATCAAGTATCACCACTGATGCAAATATCAGCATCAGAGCTCACATGACAAAAAACGAGACGATTCCCCATGGTCTTGATGTATGGCACATCAACAAAAATCTGGTAAAAAACCTTTCCAAAAAAGCCACTAAAAAGGTGAATACCATTTTTTGCTGTACAATTTTTACAAATCTGGTTTCTTTTGTAATGAATGTTTTTTTTTATGAATAGGAAACCATTGACATGAATGTATTTTAACTGTTCTAGTCTGAGAAACCGGTACTTCAGTGGTGCCAGCATCTCACAAATCACATTTGGTGGGCAGTTGAGAACTGTGATCGAGACCCCGACAGACTTGTGGAAATAGTTTCTAGCATGAAATACCATGTTGCCAACAACCACACCGATTTCTATGGACATCAAATATTCAAGCGATGTCAACACAACGAGATCACAAAGTAATAACAGTGATAAGCATATTGACTTGTTTTAGTTGCTTCTGTTTGATGGATTCTGCAAAGTAATCTCTCATCTTCATATCCTGAGCTTTTACCATATTTATTGTTTTTTTTCCACAGCGATGTTGAGAGAGACATTACATGGTTATCGGCTGGTAGCCCTTCTCATCTAGTGCTGGTGAACCATTTATCCAGCAAAAATTTCATTTCTCAGCTGAGACAAGCTGCCCACGGCACCCACACGAGTTTTTTGGAGAGCCTGCATTCGTTAATACTTGCATATGCCAGCAAACGTACAGACTTTGATCCTGCTAGCTATGTAGGCCGTGTCAGTCTCGCTATCTTGGACCACAATGAAAATGTGGCAAGGCCATTTTTGAGAGGTAACTATTAAATATACTTAAATGAACCTTGTCCAATTATAGTCTTTCACAACAGGGTTGAGTTCTTTTAGCTTTTTGTTTTATAAAATAAATTTATAATTTGTAAGTCTATTTGGTGCATGAAAATTATTATGTATTTTAATTGGAAAATTGCGGTAAGTAAACCCATTTATGTCATTGTTGAGCAGATTCTCAAAGTGGAGAGCCGAAATACGCACTTGTGTGGAGTAAAGCCGTCAAAGGCTACAGGTTGAAGAAATGTTTCACAAAAAAAACATACGTATTTCGCCAACGATTGCTAAACCAGATTACAGATCATGCTAGAGATTATGCTCTTGACAAGCAATCAAAACGGGTGAGTGAAAGCAGCACAATATTTTGTGTGTCACTTTATTAGATCTTGCTAAATATAGAAATTGATTGGTTGATTTTTATTAATTGATGGCATCATAAACATGCAAATGCATTTATAGCAAACTTGCTGTGTTTATAGTATTCTGGAGCTAGTATAGCCAGAGGAGCCATAAAACCCACAATGGATGAAGCCAAAGCAGCCCATCTTCCAAGGTCCTCCAATATCTAACAGTCTACAAAGTCTACAATAATACATATTTTGATTGCATGCTCCTCTCATTCATGTGTGCATGGTGTAGTGTTATTTCACCTCCATGTAGGTGCCCTCGGTTCTCTCTTAGTCATCTAATACAGTATATATTGTTGAACAGTCACAAATTTTTTCCAGTCAAGGTCAGCACAGACAATATTTCAAAACAATACAATTATATTAAACAAATCTACTTCTAATAATTCTGAAAACAAGTAAAATGTTACAGTCAGATATCTTCAGCTTCGTCTATTTCAATAGTCTCACCGTCATCATTTACATCTACAAAACCAACATACTGTCCAGATGGCTCGGGCCATTTCTCACGTATTTTCTGCACAATACAGGCCGGGATCACTTTTCTGCAATGTCTTCCCAGTTTACCAAACATGAAATTTATGTAGCCATGATATGCATGGTGACGATAGTTTTTGTTAGTCATGTGGTTGAAGTTTAATTCGTCAGCAGTATGCCCAAAAAATCTCCTGTGGGCTAGCCATAGTGCTTGCACACTTAGTTCGTGGAGAATGTGCTGGATTGCTGCGCATTCCAGTAAGCATTTACCCTTTTCGTAATCAGCCAGGTGTGTTCTATTTAATGGTTCTTCTTGGCAGCACTTGCGCTCTCTAGCACTAGGCATCTCAACACATCTGCAACAAAAACACACTGATGAGAGATTGTGGAGCTAATGGTTATCAATGGTTATCTGTTTCCATACCATACTAGAAGCATAGTCATTAAAATTGCTCTCAACTGTATCACTAACCCTCATCTCTTGAGGAAACAAGATTGCTTCTAATCTTTTGGATTTAAAAACTTGGAAAGAAAGTCTACAATTCCTACATAATTTGTCTGCGTCACTAATGAGCAACAGGATAGGATTGTACTAGCTCATCTCACTAACTATGTAACCGTCAATTTTGCACTGCCTCACACATTTTGCACTGCCTCAACAAGTCAACTGAAAGCTTTATGATCTAGCAAGTATATAATGGAGCAATATATAATAGAAAGCTCATGAAGAGAAAAGAAAAATAAACAACAGACAGTCCTACTCCATTTATAGCAGCAAAATTACGTAAAATTTGATCAAATTGTCAGGTTACCTGCTTTGGTTTGATTTGAATAACTATTAGATGCAAATAAAACTAGGCAATTGACTTTATATTTCTCATGACAACGCCAGTAATAATATGAACACCAGACATGCAATAAAATTTGTCTCTAGAATATCAAATAGATCATATAAAGAAAAAGATTCCACGATATAGATCACGCAAAATGTTTTTAAAAATTAAAACTTTTTATCAACCCGTAATACATTGATTCATATTGAACAAATTTAACTAAGCAAATTATTACCTTTTACATGTACAGTCTTTTTCCTTTTGTGTCGTCTCCTCATTCAAAATAGTAGCAAATGATTCACCAGGAATATTGATCTCTCTGCGAAGAAATAAATCACCTGGCAGATTTGCAGGCACAACATCCTCCTCATCGCTACTAGACGGTATGTTATAACGGCCTAAAACAATACAACGCGCGAACTTTGTCAATCTTGTAACTAAGTATAACATAGCACACCAAAGATCACAGGCTGACAGAAATGATGGAATAATCAACTGACTTCTCACTCTAACAGGTGACACTGGAGATGTTTCGCGTTCACTGAATGTCTCATCACTACTCAATGGGCTATCTGCTGCCAGCTCAGCCGAAGGCTGATCAATTCCATGTGGCAGCCGGTTACCACTTCTTGTGGGTGCCCAAGCATACGGCACTGGCTTTTCTCAGTCATCCATAAACTAAAATTTTGTATTCAAGATAAGGAACTGTTGGTACGCAATTTTTTTTTTTAGTTAAAGCTGTCAAAAAATTTTATCACCAACTGAAAAGCATCAAATTATTCACTATATTAAATAATAGTTAGCCGATGCAAATTACAATAACTGCTTCTGCAAGCTATAGCATACAAATTATTCAGTTCAGAGGCGTGCCAAATGCCACGCACTGAAGTTATCATTGTTGACTGAAACAAATTATTGGTAATAACAAAAATATCTTCAAAGACACAATTATTTATAATAAAAAAATTATAATAATAGAAAATCATAATTATAATATACACTTACTACTAACTATTATTATTTAGTTATCATTTATGGGAAATGAAAAATATGTTGGTTATTAATAATAATATAATATTAATATTATTAATAATTATTATAACAAACAATATTATTTCCCATCATAAGATAATCAGAAACAAGAATGATTATTATTATTATCACAATTGTCATTATTACTATTATTCAGAATTAATAATAAGAATATATTATTATTATATTTTTTTATTATTATTATAAACTAATCTATTATATTATTATTATAATTAATATTATGAATAATAATAACAATAGTTATGCTTAGCATAATGATAATAATGCTGTGATAATAATAATAATTATAATAATAATTATTATTGATTGATTATTAATTAATATTATTATTTAATTCATTATTATTATTATTTTTATATTCATAATAATAATATTAACACCAACAAAAAACAACAACAACAAATAATAATTATGATAGTAGTAGTGGTAGTGATTAAATTAATAATAAATAATAATATCATCATAAGATAGATAATTAATATATATTATTATTATTATTATTATTATAATATTATATCTTCTTATAATAATATTATTAATTTATTATTATCATTTCTCATCATTCATAACAACTAAGAAGAAACAAAATATATTGCAGCTGTTGGCAGTAAGCATGAGAAAAACAATTGCACATTTTTGACATGAAAAAATTACCTGAAATGTAGAAGACTTGTCGATATAACACAAATCCAATGTATTTTTTTGTTAATTTCACAGCCAATGCTGCATCTTGTTGCCCAAACTATAAAAATGGTTATCGTTTCCGGGAACTCGCGATAATTACAAAAGTGAGGACAACTCCGAGTCATAACACAGCTTCGCCGCCGACTTTTGTCATTTTCTGTATCATTTTCAATTAATAATTTGTCTATCAAAGACTTTATTCATCGTCCTGAAAAACTACTTAAAAGAAAGAAGAGGCTTCTAATTTATCAATGGTTAAAAAATAAATTCAAAAAACTTGCAAATTAAACTCAAGAGAGTTGCTACAAAAGTGGCTTTCAAAAGTTGCCTTTCCCTTTAAAATAAGCACCAGTTATTGTCAGTATCACAACAATAATAATATGGGGTCAACCTACCAAAACTATACCATCTAGACAAGAGTGTTTACTTGGAATGATAGACCTTGAAATTCATATTTCCAGACGGCAGCCCCAATGGAAACAATTCTAACAGTGTTTAATAGTGCATTAAAAGCAATTTTATTCCTTACTATTGCATGCTTTGGTCGAACTAGGGCACTTTTTACTTGGGCACATGCCAGATTAGGTGTTTTACTGGGGCATGCGCCCATGTGCGACACCTTTCTGCACACCCCTGGCAGTGATGGATTTTTTTTATTGGTTTTTATCGACTATAGTAAAATTGTTTCAAAAGCTCAAATTTTAAAACCACCTAATACGATGCTCAAGTGTTTCTCTTTCAATTTAAACAATTTTATAATGGTGAAACAACTAATAACAATAGATAAGAAATACTTGTTAGTGAATAGCATGAATGATAAGCAGTTGTGAGTCAAACAACTGAATGCATAGCATAAAACATGAGCTTCCACAGTGTTTTCAAATAAATCATTTTCAAACATTTCCTTTCCAAAAATTATTGTGAAGGAAGCTTGAGAGTCCGATTACCACCCATGCAACAAGGCTTGTTGCTATGGAACTAGATACAAAAGAGGAAATTGCATGAGTCAAACCCTGATTTAGATCAAGGGTTGGAGACTAATATAAAAAATAAGGTCTAAATTAACCTTTTTAAAATATGAAAATACACGATTTTACCTTCGTCTGATTAAACAAGAAAACTATAGAAATAACTTTAGTGCATTTGTTAACGCACTGGGAATGACCCATTGTGAATGAGTCCATCAATCATTTACTTCCAAACTAAACAGTGTGAGAAAATTGCTAATTTCCTTTCAAATGCAACGAGCGAGGTTATGTTTCTCAGCAACCCAAAAATTTTTAACCATCAATGAAACCTTGGAGTAGAAAAGGTAGGCAGCATAGCAATTGTTTCATGAACATAAACTATTTTCAGTACTTACACGTTACGCACAGCTCAACACTGCGCTAGTGAACATCCAGAGAGAGTGCAGAATCACGGACTACTTTATATGGGGTGAAGTAAATGTAACAGCTCATGTATGCACTCCGCTGGAGCAATAATCTGAAGCATGAAATATAAGTGAATGATACATAGTACCAGTGACTTCTCAAATAGTGCCTTGTGAAAAATACTAAGCAGTAATGTATATAGTATTGGGTAGACACAGTAGTGAATAGACACAGTAGTGAATAGACACAGTAGTGCATAGACGCAGTAGTGCATAGACGCAGTAGTGCATAGACACAGTAGTACATAGACACAGTAGTGGATAGACAAAGTAGTGCATAGACACAGTAGTGGCTAGACACAGTAGTGCATAGACACAGTAGTGGATAGACACAGTAGTGCGTAGACACAGTAGTGAATAGACACAATAGTGCATGGACACAGTAGTGCATAGACACAGTAGTGAATAGACACAGTAGTACATAGACATAATAGTGCGTAGACACAGTAGTGTGTAGACACAGTAGTGCATATACACAGTAGTGCGTAGACACAGTAGTGCATATACACAGTTGTGAATGGACACAGTAGTGCATAGACAAAGTAGTGCATAGACACAGTAGTGGCTAGACACAGTAGTGCATAGACACAGTAGTGGATAGACACAGTAGTGCGTAGACACAGTAGTGCATAGACACAGTAGTGCATAGACACAGTAGTGCATATACACAGTAGTGGATGGACACACTAGTGCATAGACACAGTAGTGCGTAAACACAGTAGTGCATAGACACAGTAGTGCATAGACACAGTAGTGCGTAGACACAGTGGTGGATAGACACAGTAGTGCGTAGACAAAATATTGCAAAGACACAGTAGTGCGTAGACACAGTAGTGCGTAGACACTAGTGGATAGACACAGTAGTGCGTAGACACAGTAGTGCGTAGACACAGTAGTGCATAGACACAGTAGTGCATAGACACAGTAGTGGATAGACATAGTAGTGCACTGGCATAGCAATTCTTAGAAACTGTGGTGCATAGAAATAGAAGTACATAGACATAGTAACTCGTAACAATTGTTGTGCATAGACATAAAATTACATGGGCATAGTAGTATGCAGACATAGTATTACCTACATATAATAGTAGTGCACAGACAACAGCAAGTAGACATGAAGGTACATAGACATAGTAGTACATACACATGGTAGTATATAGGAATAGTGGTACATAAATATAGTATTACAAAGGTATAGTATTACAAAGATATAGCAGTGCAAAGGTTTAGTAGTACAAAGGTACAGTAGTACACAGGTATAGTAGTACACAGGTATAGTAGTACACAGGTATAGTAGTACACAGGTATAGTAGTACACGGTATAGTAGTACACAGGCACAGTAGTACACAGGTATAGTAGTACACAGGTATAGTAGTACACAGGTATAGTAGTATATAGGTACAGTAGTACACAGGTACAGTAGTACACAGGTATGGTAGTACACAGGTATAGTAGTACACAGGTATAGTATTACAAAGGTATAGTAGTACCAAGGTTTAGTAGTACACAGGTACAGCAGTACATAGGTACAGGTAGTACACAGGTACAGTAGTACACAGGTATAATAGTACACAGGTACAGTAGTACAAAGGTATAGTAGTACACAGGTATAGTAGTACACAGGTATAGTAGTACACAGGTACAGTAGTACACAAGTACAGTAGTACATAGGTATAGTAGTACACAGGTATAGTAGTACACAGGTACAGTAGTACACAGGTATAGTAGTACATAGGTACAGTAGTACACAGTATACCAAATTAAATTCGTTCAAGTTTTGCATATGTTTGGTCGACCAATGAGAATACAAATTGTGAGTCTTCCTACAGATGAATGTCGGTTTCATATTATAGATGTTGCTGAAAATCTAACAAAATTTACCGTTTTTTTACCTCAATGCAAGACTGCTCTGGGAAAATAGCAGCTTAGTCGTAAATACTTACAAGCAATTATTAAAGCAAGCAAGATTTATTCTGTCAGATATAGAATGAAAGTCAAATCGCAGTTCATAAGTCAAACGCGTCTTATAAAGAGTTTTTATAAATGAAAACCATTGTCACAAATTTTCTACTAGATATGTACCACCAAACAAAATAAAGTATGTTTTTTGTTAAAGCATTCAGATTTTGATAAATCTGGTACTTTGCTGGAAATTATCTACTCTTGAACTCATCACTTATGCTGAAGAACAAATAGCAAAAATAGAAGTTGTGTTCTAATCTCCTTGAAATGGGGAGCACAACTTTGAAATCCTTCTACAGCTATCATGTTTTAAAGAAGTTGTGATTCCAATGAGAAGACAACCAACTGCTTTTCTATACATTTTAGTCGGAAAAGGATAAGATTTTCAGTGATATTTTGCCTGGTACCTACCTCTTATAACAAAGTGAAAGTAGAAAGAGTAACATGGCTTTGCTGCTGCTGTTAGTACTGCTGTCAGAGAAGACCCTTTTTATTTCTATAAAACAGAAAAAAATTAAAATATAACCAAGAATTAGGATCACCTTTTGTGAGAAACATATTCTGATAGCAGCTAATGAGACTGAGAGTTAAGGACATGTAAAGTAGGCCTAAATGCTATTTAGGAGTTGGCTGAAATGTAAACTGTGTATAAAGTTGACAACACTTACTATCCAAACTGTAAAGTTTTGCTAAAACAAGTAACGAGAATGTCAGATAGCATGCCACTTCAGCTGGTCCAAACCAACATTATTGATAGTTTCCTACAAAAAACAAAAATTGTCTCTACTACTGGTCAAAGAGAGTAGCACTAAGGCAAACTAGCATAAATCATCATTTATGATACTTCTCTGAACCACTCAATTGTCAGCATTATGAGCGTTATTGAGAATAACCACTGCTATTAGAAGCAAAAATATCAGTGGATATAATAATGAAATTATTCATTATTGGGTTTAATAAATAACTTTGAATCACCAAAACTACAATACTAAATGGATCGGTAATTGCAGGGAGATTTGCTAAGCTAGAGTGAACAGTCAAAAATGAAATTTATAAAAAAGGGAATTCACATGAGGGAATGCCAGAAAGTACAATGCAGCACCCATTAAGTATTGTTGTACAACACAAGCTGGTAAAACTGTTAATGAGGAATGAAGTTAATGCTGTGAGCTGGGTTGGTGCTATACATGTCCGTTTCCCTCGGAGTAATACTTGTAGCCAAAATTTGAGTCTCTGAGTGGGTGGAGATGTAAACACTTGAGCCACCACTATTCTACCATCAATGCAATCATCATGCTTTAAAATATCCACATCGAAAATATTCATGGAAATTGATTTGCAGCAAAAGTCATCAAAAATTTACAATATTTCAATATCCGATTTAAAATTATTTTACCCGAGCCTAAAGAATATATTGAAACAATCAATCAGACCCAAATACTTCATCTTTGAAATTAGAACGTTTTATTTTTCACTAATTGGGATGGTTCCTGTGTTGATAATTCGTGTTATCACTTTCATGATATGGGAAGCAAGATAAACTAATGGTAAAATTAACAAAATTACAACTATTCACTTTTGTTTTTGTTTAGAAGTGTACAACAAAAACTTTCAATCGACAATTTATTTTTCAAATTATTTAGTTTCTTTGTGGAATGAAAAATATGCCCTTGATTTTGCCAGTAGATTGGATAGCTAGGTTTAGGAATACTTAATAGACATTAACTATAATTGATAAATAAAACTGACCAGATACAGATCATTTAAAGTTCTTTAGGAAAGTGTCAGTCACTTGTCAGGCCATTGATTATTAAAAATTAATAGAACAGAAACAGGAACTAATCACAACCTAGAACACTCGAAGAGATACGAATAACAAAATCTGAAAATCATCCTACAGCAATCTTTGTTATTATCAGTGTATGTGGCCTAAGGAACGTCATAGAAATATAATTTATTAAAATTATATTACATATTATTTGTCATCGCTTTTCTTATTAATTTATTATTACAGTTGTGGTATCTATTACCGTTTACTAACTTTGTTATTTCATAGCCATAGCCTAGTAGTTTGATGATCATAATATGCATATATGTATCAGCATAATACAAATAATAAAAACTATTAGCATAATTCTACATCATAATGAAAATTGAAACTTGAAAAATAATAAAACCTGAATTTTCACCAGTTTCAATAAACAGGAAACTTGGACGGATTGTCCCAATAAAAATATACAATTTTTACGTCAACACAAGCATTTCAAGAAATACACCTCGGGAAAACTAGACTCTGATCTTAGTATCAGTAGATTGAGTCTTGATTGAAATGTAAGTCTACACAGAGCAGTTGAAAGAACATTACTTTCAATATTAGTAATCTGCAATGAATAATCAAATGAATGATAATTCTTTGGATAATATCGCAAGTCATAGCTTTTATTTTAACTGCCAGGTGAGGTGATATATATGTATGTTAGATATGAGATATTCACATTGTAAGAATGAAGCCTCAAGGCTGAATAACTGTTCGCATTTAAAAAAAAGACTTGAAGTGTGAATGAGCAGAAAAAAAGAAGTGTGTTTCACTTCAAATGTGTGACACCTGGCCACTTTAGCAGTGCTAGTTTGACAAGAAGGATATTAGAGCTAATGCATCGGAAATCAAGCAAGAATTAAATTTATAGTTACGTGTAAAACCACACAGTAAATAATTAGCCATGGAAAACATTATAAATCAATGGTCTAATAAGTTTAATAGTAGTTGGTTTAATAAGTAATAACTATGAAACTAAAGTCAGAGTGGTACATTATCATTATTACTATTATTATAACTATTATTGTACAGAATTTTATTGTTACTAGGGAGCCAGACACCTGTACAGTTCCCACTGTTAGGTTGAACAACTCTCGTCACAATTAGACATGCAATTCTTTTTGTAATTGATTCTGTGAATTAATTCTGTGTGCTAGAAGTATCTATGGCCGAACTTAGCTCTTACAGAAAGTGCCGTGAGGGCAGCTAACTGTACCGACTGTTCAGTGATAAACGAGAGGCTATTGTTGTCGACAGCCGTGAGCGTTATAGGTCAAATTGACCGTACACTCTTTCGATTAGGCTCTGTTTATTCACCATAGGCCAGGCGAGCTGCAGTTATGATAGCTTTTACTGTTTCCTGCGTATGTTCCTCTTGTCAGCAATGGTACTTCTGAGAGTCAGGTTAACTCTGATTTATTCTGAGATTACACGAGATTAAATACAATACTGAGACAAAGAATTTGCACAAACCACGCCTTGTGCTTACATAATAAAATTATTTACTTTAAATATTTTTGTGGAAAACTATTTTAGATTGTAAAGGATAAAAATAAAATAATAATAAATTGGTAACTATGTAGAAATGTGAGTTACATGAATGTTCGTGATGTATGTATAATTGTTACTATGGCGATGATCGTCATGTTGTTTGTTGGCGTCCCTCACATTATTACTGAATATAATAACGATGAGGATTATCACTCTGAGCTGATAACCAAAAGTGATTATAGCATAATAATAATTATTGTTAGTTTTAATAATAATAAACGATGATGATCATGCTGATGTCAATAATCAATCAATCGATGTGAAAGCATACTTTTATGCTCTACAACCACTGTGATTCCCTACTACTAGGAATAATAATATTGACTATGAATGATAAGTATGCACTGCTACTACTGTCTGTTGACGCATAATAATAATAAGTATTAATAATATCATATTAATAATAGTAATAAATATTTCAAAAAAGAACAAATTATAATAAATATTAATAACAACAACTACTATTATTATTTTATTTACAATAATAATGCATATATATATATCATTTATTGTAAATAAAATGATGTGCATGCAGCAACATATGAAATGATAATATTGCGAGGGACGCCAGTACTCTCCCTATTTTATTATTATTACCATGTACTCACTAAGACATTCTCTCACTTTATTATTACTCAGTAAGACATTATCTCGCAATTACTGTCTGAGCCTGTATCTCATTGTCCGTATTCCTTTGTATAAGATTTAAGCCGATAACTCACTGTCTACGTTTACATCTCAATATCTACTCGCTACGCATTGTATACGTCTGTGTATAGTTCTATTGTTTGTATGTATCCACGACACTAGAGTCTATTTCAGTGCGTTCTATCTTATACACCAAATAATTATTTATCACATGTTATATTTTTTCCACGTTTTTAATTATTGCAATTGGGTGCTGTTGTAAGGGCAAGGCGTGGCTTGTACCAATATTTTTACTCAGGCGTGGTTTGTAATGTGTACCCGCCCTCCCTGTATTTAAACTGATGTAAGTGCAATAAAGTTCAGAGTTAGCCTGACTCTCAGAAGATTCTTACTCTCAAGAAGCAGCACTGAGCACAGCTAGGAGCAACATAACTACAAGCGCTGGTCGACTATTAGCAAGCACGAGGCTTGGCGGAAAGTAAGATTGTTCGCTCTCTTACTGCGTATTCCCTCGACTCGAGGTGTACGACGCAAAGCACCTGGTGCCCTAGTAGTTCGACTCATACTGAAATCCGAACCGTGGAGTTCGCAGCAAAACTATCACAACAATAATCAGAGTGTAATTATTGTCGATCTCGACTGAGTCGAACTAGACAAAGCAGTTACCGCACCATTATTGTCAGTGGCCAAAAGTTCGCAACAAACTCTAAAATAAACAGTAATTCCAGCAGAATTATTGTGAGCAGCAAAGTTCGAAGCAAACTTTAAACTAGACCATAATCACGGCATTGATTATTGTCGAACCTTGGGAAGGTTCAGAGGCAGCCAATAATTCGGATATAATTATTGTCTACTGCCAGCAAGCATACAAGCCAGATTTGGCCGCACCCATAAATACACAAGCCAATAAATGCTCTCCAGATATTACGAACAATAATAGCAGATTATTGTAAGTAGACTTGGGCAGAAGCAGAGCACGTCGGGAGTGTGTACAGGGGCTACCACCCAGACACCAAAATCCATTACAATATTATATATATATTACTACACAATAATTATTATTATAATACATATATATATATCATTTGTTATAATAATTATTATATATTATATATACATATTTATTAAAATTTCATGTTGTTGCCTGCACATCAACAATAATATTATTATAATTATTATTAATGATTATATCAATAATAATTTATAATTATCATTATACTATAACTGATTATCATAATTTATTATCCACTTATTATGTAGAAATAAATACATAAAATGATTGAATTATTATAATTATTATTATCATCAATGTATTCACCATAACAGCTATAACACACACATATATATGTATTATTTATTATTATTATTATAAATTATAATTTTTTACCACTAATTTTTTTAACTAGGACCTCTACTACTAATACTACTCCTAATAATACTAGTAGTAGCAGTAGTAGTAGCAGTGACATCAGCAGCAGAGCAGCAGTAGTAAGTAGTATTAGTAGTAGTAGCAGCAGCAGAACTACTAATAATGGTAGCACAGACAGACGCTGACTGACTGAAACAACAAGAACTACACTACCACTAATTTTTTTTAACTAAGACCTCTACTACTAATAATACTACTCCTAATAGCACTACTAGTAGTAGCAGTAGTAGTAGCAGTACAGCAGCAGTAGTAGTAGTATTAATTATTATTATTAGTAGTAGTAGCAGCAGCAGCAGTAGAGTAGTAGAACTACAACTGGTAGCACAGACAGACACTGACTGCAAACAACAACAACTACACACTACTAACTACCATTATTATTATTATAATAATTAATAAATAATATAATAATAATAATTAATAATAATAAATTAAATAAATAATAATAATACTCACTCACTGACTACTGGCGCTGAACCAGGGAAGTATTTGAGCTTGATCACCCTGTATTATGCAAGCACTTTAAGAAAAAAATTGAGTTAGTTAGACTTACTTCAATATACCTGATGACAGTAATGGAATAAGGAAAAAAATTAGATGAATTGAGGCAGTGGAGGAGTTGGCCGAGTGATTAAACGCAGACGATCATGCTGCTAATAAATAATAATACATGGGCCGGCGAATAACTAGTTTTCAGTACTAAAAATTTAGCCCTATAGTTCCCTTTACAATTGATGGGGACTACGCAGACGAATCATAAGCTAGCCTCTGCTAAGCCGTTAGGATCAATGGCACCAATTTATCAGTAGTTGTCTTACCAAAAAGAAAAAAAGAAAGCAACTTTGCATCAAAATGTTCAAGTCTTTCCAAAATTAGGATAGTTCGCTAAAATAACAGTTGATCAATCAAATAACAATTTGGCAGAGCTTCAACTCAAAAGAAATTAGGATATATAAGGTGGGATAAGACTGGTATAACAAAGGTATAGAATATGGATAGCGCTTCTATCCTAACATATGCAAGTAGGATATAAGTGGGATAAGAACTCATTCTGCGCAGTG